>VZUI01057674.1:0-19175 GCA_013401135.1 Cettia cetti | reverse complement strand
AGCGCCGGGCTGGCACACGGCAGAGCGCGCCCGGGCTGCGGCGCACCGGGATCCCAGCCCCAGGGGCTGCGGCTGCCCGGGCCCGCCGAGGCACCGACTGCCACGGGGGGGAACCCGGGGTTATTCCGCGGCCCTTCCCGCCGGTGGCTTCTGTCAGCCCTCGGGGAGGGGCACAGCTGCGTGCCCTGCCAGCCCAGGGACGGCGGAGAGGCGGCGGAGCCCGAGGGGTGGAGTGAGGACACGCGTCTGGGACGGCACCGCGCTGTTTCCACTGGGCTTTCGCCACAGGGAGAAAGGAGGCGTTACAGGCTGTATATGTAATTCTGCTCCTTTGGGCTTTCACAGCCCAGGATGGTTGCACATTTTTATTTTCTAGTGCTGCTATCCTCTCATGGTCTTCTTATCAGTCTCAATATTTCTTGTTATCTTCAACTAGAGGATGCTCACCTTTCTGAATGCACACTAAGTCTTTTTGAGGCTCAAGAGTCCCCAAAATTCTATTTTCCTAATACAGTTTTATACAGCATATAAAACACTTTAGTCAGTGGAATCTGTCTTAGCGACATTTATCTGTAATCTAAATTTTTTGATAGATCTCTTTATTACTCAGGAAAGAAAGTGTCACCTTTTATTTTTCCCCTTGCAGGGTAAGGTTGGGGGTTTAGTTCTTGGATATCTAAGGAATCAAAGGAAAAAGCAAACAAACAAAAAAACCCACCCTAACTTCCAGCCAATGTATTTGAAAGTTTCATGCTGCATTTTATTGGGGCTTTTTTGGTTGTTGGTTGTTTTTGGTGGATTTTTTTTTTTTGATTGCTTATATTTATTCTTTGTATTGCTTTCAGATGTGCTTTTCTGAAACAAATGTTTAAAATTCTTGTTGCCAAGACTGGTGAAGAACTAGTAGTTAGAAAAAAGGTAAAGCTGCTTAAAAAAAGAGGTTTGGAATTTGAGCCTGAATGTCATTTATTGCTCAAGGAATAAAACAGATGAAAACTCATCTGTGATAAGCAGTGATTTTTTGTGACCCTCAAAATAAGTCTCACTTCTCAAAACTAGAAATAGAACTGTGTCTGAGTATGTTTCAACTTGGAGAGGAATCTTATTAGTTTGTTTTGGCTTGTGTTTTAGTTTGGGAATCAGTTTCAGTGGTATTGCTGGATGTTGATTGAGCAACTGATTGCTCATGGAGCGCCATGAGACAGATCCAAGTCCAGACTGGCTAATGAAATCACACAGCACTGTTTCCCTGACTGATCAATACACTTCAAATTGATCCATAACTTTTGTTTCATTATATACTCTTGCCCTCTGCCTACTCAAAGGAAGCAGCAGCATTATAATAAAGTTTTAGAAGACTACTCACTGTTCTAAGGCTATATTGAGAATTCTTGAATTTTTGTTGGAAAATAACACATCTCTGAGACACCTTCATATTTTGGTTACTGATGTGCTTGCCCCACTTATTTCCACTTGGTGCTAATAAATATAATGAAGTGGTGGTGCATGGTTGTTATGTTCACCAGTTTTTACCTTGCTTTTGCTATATCTACTCATGCTGCTCCATTTCGTCATTATTTACTTCTAATCCTACAGACCAAAAAATGATTTATAGGCCGGACTGACTTGCTGGAGTGAATTTGTGCAGTTCTTCATTCAAATGTAGCACTCCCTATGTTATCACCGTCTTTTTGAGCTATTACAAACATTTACTGAAAGTCATGGGGTGACAGAAGAATGTGCTGTGCCTGCATTACAAGCTTCATTTATAAAACTTGAGATGAGATGCTGAAATCTTGAAAAGATTTTTATCCCTAAAAGGAGGCACACACCATCCTTGGAGCTTCATCTCTGCCACGTTGTAAACTGGTGTCTGCTGACTGTGAAGGCTATGATGCCCTTCATATATACTCTAATTTACAATAATTACTGGATTTTTGAATGGAAAAAGCTTGCATGTTCATCACACAGATCATTAGAAAGGCCAATTTTGGGAGGGCCACAAACAGTTTTGGAAACCAGACTGAAAAAGAAAAATGGTCTTCCCCATGGTTCTTTACTTTACACAGTGCCTAGTGAAAGCACTAGCAGAAAAAACACAAACATTCTTTTTCCTTTTTTCCCCCAGTCAAATAGAAACACTGAAAATATTGAAAACGTATACACTGTAACATTCTGTAAACCATTTGACACATATTTTAGTATGGTTAACACTGTGGAGAAATAGCTTTTGGAAATTCCATACTTTCACTGGAAACTAACTTAGGTATTAAAAAGGCCCTGAGGTATAACAGCTCATCAAGCAGCACCCAAGACACATCAAGTGGTGAGCAATTCCCTCACTATGATACTGAAAGGGATCGTCTAGGATGTTCTGTACTGTGTGACCATTAAAAATTAAGATGATATTCAGCTATATCCCTTTCCAATCCAGTTCATAAATCATCATTTCACAAAAAGTGAAACCAATCACGGTTAACAGAAAAACCTGTGGACATTTAACAAGACCAAACTGGACTTCCAATGCACATGTGCTTGTTAAATTGTGGATCTGACTAAGAATTTTTTCTAAGAATATTTGCATTAAGTCCTTCTCTAAAATTTTAAGATTTGTCTTCCCTAAGAACACCATCAAAATTTGGTGAGGTGAAGGAGTGTAACTTATTTCTGATGTCTGTTAGTTAGACTGAGAATTATTTAGAAGCTAAATTAGTTAAAAGCTCTTCTTTTGCATGAGTCTTCCAGACATTTAGCAAGTATCTTGCTCAGTAGCTCATAAAATTTTTTACATGTTTTAGGTTGGGTATAATTGTTGATTTTGTTTACAGAAAGTGGTTGGGATTTTTTCTGGGAAAAGATCAACCATTTGGCTGATCAGTTTTACACAATTTGTAAATAACCTCTTAACTGCTAGAGTTAATTGCAATCTAAGTAAATTAACACACAAGCCAACGTTTTAAAGAAAATAGGATTTTTCAGACTAACTTTAAAAAAAAAGGATGATTTTATATGTACTTAAATGTCCTATGAAAATATATTTCCCACACACTGGAGATAAATTAATGTGTGATTAGCTCTTTCGGTGCCTGGGCTTTCAGGAATGTCTACACATACCTACATTCAACAGCACTATTCAGGTGGTTAAAATTAAACATGTTATTACACGTTTGTTTTAGTGCCAGTGGTTAGCCAATATTTGGAAATTTGTGGGCTGTTTCTTAAAAACATGATAGAGTCAAGTGGCGTTTGATCCTGACCCATTTGTATGCAGAGAATATAGACATATCTTTTTTCTCTGAATGCAGTAAGTCATGAAATGAATGACCATACTGGGCTGCTCACCCATAATGCAAGCCTGCACGCAACCATGCCCCCAAAGTGGTTCTTTAACTCACACAAGCAAGGGTGTTTAAGTGCCCCATAAAGCTGTGGTGAGCAGCACAGAATTCACAGTCATATAAAAAGGAGATCTAAGTACAATGCTTGTGTGTCTGTTGAAAGATTTCCCTCTAGCTTTGGACTAACTGAAGATGAAGCTGAATCCTGTCCTTGCTTTCCTATACTGTTCTTGATCCTGAATCCTCTTCTGTCATATCATAACCACCTCTGATTGTTGCAGTTTTGCCTGTTTTTTGTCCAATTCCTTTTCCCTCAATTTTAATGTTGCCTAACTATCTGAACTTTGTCTTGAAGTCATTGGTATGTCTCATTATACTGGTGCAAGGGACACCTCAGGTATCCTAACCCTGTTCTCTTTTACTCCTTCTGAAGCAGGTGTCTTTCTCAAAGTCATCTGACAACAAACTCCAGTGACAGTCTTATCTGGAGTATTGTTCAGGCAGAACAGCAAGTTCTGCCACTCCATCCCTGTTTACATATTTGTGGTGTTTTCTTACTGTCTCCTTGATTTTCTGATGTCCTTGCTTCTTCCTGGCATAAGTATGTACAGTTCCAGCAAAGGAGTGCATTTGTATTCACACTTTATTGTACAAATCTTGGCTTACAGACTGAGCACATTTTTCTGTCTTATGCTGATCCCCAGTTTGGAAGGTAATTTGTATTCATTGCCATTACTAAGCTAGCAGGCATTAAAGTTTTTCTTTACTTACCCTGAACAAAATGTGGATAGAAGGATAGATCACAACTACATCAAGAACTGCCCACAGATCATGAATATATCTAGTTTACAAAATTCCAGATGCATTAGTCTTTGCAAAAGTGCTTAATAATTGCAAAAATAAAATTACAGGCCTTTGCACTTGATGTGTTTTAG
Organism: Cettia cetti; assembly: GCA_013401135.1. Classification (NCBI taxonomy): domain Eukaryota; kingdom Metazoa; phylum Chordata; class Aves; order Passeriformes; family Sylviidae; genus Cettia; species Cettia cetti. The sequence goes on along the minus strand of VZUI01057674.1, from coordinate 14,902 downwards.
TTGTTGTTCATAATAATTGTTAGAGGGTAAAGAATGTTACAGAGGTGAATTTCTTTAGTTCCTAAGTGAACAAACTGTGTTTAAGTTGAGAAGAGGAACTCTTTGAGGAACACCCTGTCTTCAAACCTATCCCCATCATGCTTGCTTAGATGGATGCATGTTTCAGGTTTTGTTATGCATTTATTACAATTAACAGCAATGACACATAATATGTGATTCTGAATGAAAGAGTGAGTCTGAAATTACACAAACCTTCCTCACTACAATGATTCATCAGGTAGGATTTGTTTCGGCTTTCTGATTTATCTTTTTTTTTTTTTGTTATTATTATCCCACGCTCTGTAGTGATGACAGAGGTGTGATGGAGAACAGGCAGAAGTTACTGTTGGGAGCTTTTGTCAAAAGCTTGATGCAGGCAGCCTGGACTTGATGATGATTCATTGATGATCAAGTGCAACAAAACAACTCCATGAGAGTATCTGAGCCAGCCATTTCCTGGGGTACAAAACAATTTGGCGACATTATTTTTCCTTCCTGTAATTTCTTGTTCTGAATTGCTAATTTCCAGTATTGTTTCTTGCATGAGATCTCACAGCTTAGTACCAGGGCAGTATGAACCATGATGTTCACAGAAAGAGAGCTTCCCTGCAGTTTTCAGCCAAGAGGAAAGGTTTTGGGTTTTCAGACAGGGATAGACTTCCATGATATGGAAGGCTATTGGTAAAATAAATTTTGACTCGTAACTGCTAATCTGGTGGAAATGGAAGAGATGGGCTTAGTCTCCTTGCCTTTTATGAACTTCTGCAAATACAGTGTGCCCTTCCCACTTACAGGTATTACTGTCAGGCTGTGTAACTCTTTCAATTTAAGGTAGGGCTGCAGACACCCTACAATTATCAGGTCTACTTGGCAACAGCCTTGTCAGCTCCTATTTGGTGTTCATGTATTATCAATAAAATAACACTAGTTTCTGAAAATGACCAGTTCCATTTACATTTCTTAATCTGTTGAAAGGAAAAACGTTTGTGACTGAGTAAGAGAAGGAAGGAGCTGTCAACCCTGTTTTGTGATTACTGCCCACAAATGTTCTCACATTTTGCTTTAAGAAAGTGTTCTGACAAAAATATTAGCACTAATAGTACAGTATACATATGTTCTCAGAGTATAAATAGTGCAACTTCATCTCATGAGATAGCTCAGGGCTCTATGCAATGACTTTAATGAGGTTTGAGGTTGCTCAGCACCTCACAGCAGATGCTCAGCACATCCATGGAAGGTGACACGGTAGTCATGTGAGGTGAAAAGCACCATCCATACTTGTCCAAGCCGATGGGAGTCACAAAGCATTGGTGCCTGCAGCATCAAAGCTTTCATTCTCCAACAAATGCAAAAAACACATTTCTTTCTCTATCATACTCCAACAGATGCATCCTCCAAACCACAATATGTATTGGCATCCTGCTTTCATAGAAGTGAAACTCTTTTGCCCCAACTTAGGTGACTGCATTGCCCTCAGCTCCCTGTTCAAGCAATAGAGAAAAATAGTTTCAGAGAACAACTTTTCATTCAACTGCAAGTGCTGAACACACCTCCAGTGTCTGCAGTCTGTTATTCCATCTTTACAGGTGTCTTTTTCATTACATTATCTCTTACAGGGGAGTTTTACCAGTCAAGTGGCCAGAAAAAAATCATATTTGTAGACCACCAAGGAGATACATGTCTACTCTTACATAAATCCTGTATTTGTAGTTATTATTAGTTTACAAATTCATGTGACATCAAGGTGATGTATTGTGTTCAAGAATATCAAATGGATGCTCCTTCTAAAATTGTAGTATTTTGCAATTTTAACACTGGGGGATGAAGTGGATATCAACAATACTAATACATTTAATTTAGAGACATTGATAGGGTCCTGAAAAATCTGAGGGTGATTTCAGGGAAAGAGTCAGAAGTGGGATTTAGAAGGGGTGTCTTTTACTTACAAAAAAATCCTATTAATAATTAGTCTGTTACAAATAGTCACTCTGGGTTTTTGTGTGTCCTCCACAGTTTCATTCTGTTCTTTTTGTTCAATCATTACAATTATTATCTCTCAGCTACAGGAATTGAGAAAGTGTTGCTGAAAAGAGAGTACCATTTCTTTCTCATGTAACCGAATAACTTTGTTGAGGTCAGTTTACTGAATGAATTCCCAGTCTCTGAAAGCTTTCACACAATCTGTTGTACCCTAAAGAAAAAAATGTACTTGTTCACTGAATACCACCTATTCTGTAGGAGTGACATGTTCCACATTTTGGAGCCTATATACATTTTTTGTGTTAATAGTTATTAAAAATTATGCAGTACAGCATAAAATCTTATATAGATATATAAAAATATATATGAATACTTACATTTGATCTTTAGCATATAGGTGTACCATGTAAATATATATATCATATTTATAAATAGTGTGTATAAATGTGTGTATAATATTTAAGCATGAACACACAGATATATTCCACGTTATAGCTGAAATATCCCTCTTCATCCCCCTACACAAAATGAAAAATTTTATCTCAACTTTCTGCAGTTTTTTTATTGTATAAAAAGAATTCATGATTATAGCACAATTCACCTGTACATAACCTTTGAAACTCCTCCTGTTCCACTGAGTCACAGTACCAGAATTACATTAGAAAAGTAGACAAAGGCTGTTCTTTCTGGATTTCTGTCTTTATAAGTGAGGGAGAGGAACTCTGATCTCTGCCCTAAAACTTTTCTGCATACAATGTAGCTACTAGAGAACATTCAGCTACTTTAAAAAGTGAGACTTTAAAAAGTAGTAATATTATTTGTTTCAGAATTTATTTAACAGACATAATTATTTGTGTAAGCCTGTTCAAATGAAAATCATTATGACATTTTTTCTTGAGCGTTAAGACCATGCAACTTAAGTAATCACTATAACCAAAACTCTAGAAAATCTTAAACTCACCTATAAAGATTCATATTAAGCAAGGACTTATTAATTGGAAAGTTTCTATTTATTGTTAATTGCAAAACATAATATGTGAGGTGAGGGTCCATAGTGACTCAGAGTCCCCAGGCAGGTGCAAAGAAGAGCCACTTTATTCCAAAACCCTGGTCTTTTTAAGCAGTTAGCCTTCATCAGTCACATAGTTTTAAATCTTAACAAACTTAATTCAACCAACCACCATATGTTTACCAATGTGAACACACCATGGTTATAAAATTTGTTTTTCTACCTCTAGTTCAGCTGAGTCTCTTCCCCATAGTCCTTTCCTGCTTATCCACAGTAGCAGGCCTGAACCATGGTTTTACAAGGCCTTCCTTTTATAAGTTTTTATCTATATGCAACAATAATACATACATATTTCTTTGTGAATGTGCTGCCTATATATGACATAAATTGTCAAAGCTATTGCTAAATAGAACAATTCTTGTCTTACTTGTCAGTAGCATATACGTAAGACAAAATTCAAGTACTCTTATTTCCCAGTTTTTCTCTCCAAAATTTCCCCAATAAGTTTGAATTTGTACAGCTTCTTGTCTAGGATACAGTGAAGGACAATTGTCCATTCTCTAGAAAGCCACATTTTGGTCATTTGTCAATGCCTTACAAAGGTATTTGTGCATTTTTTGATGGTTGTTTTATGTTCTGATACTATGATACCATTAAAACTTTAGAGTACAGACAGTTCTTGGCATAACAAAAGAATCTAAGAGGAAACGACTTCATTATGATGACTCAAACCCCATTTTGTCTTTAAAGGTGATGTACCGGTCAGCAATGACCAAACTTTTTATTATCTTGAATTAAAAAGAGTTTTTTCACTGTTGTATCCTATAAAAATTGTCATGCTGTTATAATTCTGTGTCGATGCCTGTAGCCGTGGCTGATGTCTGGCAGGATTTAGTAAAAAGCTAAATACAGCCAGCGCTGCTGAAACAGAATGATGAAGCATTATTCCTGGTAGTGTGATAAAGAATGGGAAATCATGGAATTGTAGAATCATAGAAAGGTTTGAGTAGGAAGAGACCCTAAAGATCATGTTGTTTCAAACGCCCTGCTTTTGGCATGGATGCCACCCACTAAACCAGGTTGCTTAGGGTCCATCCAACCTGGCCTTGAACACTTCCAGGGGTGGAGCTTCCACAATCTTTCCGGACAGTTTATTTCACTGTTCCAATTTCCAGTGCCTCACCACCCTTCATAGGAAAGAATTTCTTCCTAATATCTACTGTAAACCTACCCTTATGCAGTTTATGGCCATTACCCCATGTCCCTACATGCTCTTGCACAAAATCGGTCTCCAGGTCTCCTGTAGGTCATCTTTAGGTACTGGAAGGTGCTGTGAGGTCTCCCTGGAGCCTTCTCTTCGCCAGGATGAACAAACCCAACTCTCTCAGCCTTTCCTCTTCAGAGAGGTGCTCCAGCCTTCTGGTCATCTTTGTGGCCCTCTCTAACTCACTCCAACAAGTCTGTGTCCTTCTTACATTGAAAGTCAGGGTTACATTTCCTCTGTTCCCGTCAGTGGCAACTTCACCAGAGAGCAACAACTTTTCAAATACAGTGAATAGTCACCTAATCTGTCTGTTCCCTCAGGACCTGCAGAGGCATCTCATCAGGTCCCGTGGACTTGTACACCTGCAGGTTCTTTACATGGCCTTGAAACTCTCTTCTCCTACAGCAGGTTGTTCATTCTCCTAGTACCTGTCTTTGCTTTCTGTGACTTGGCTGGTGTGGCTGGAGCACTTGCCAGTCACGACTGAGGCAAAAAAAATTCATTGAGTGCCTCAGCCTTCTCCATCTGCCAAGTAACCACGTTTCCCAATTCCAGTTGGTAGGGCATACTTTTCCCCTAGTCTTTCTCTTATCACTAACATACTTGTAGTAGTTTTTCTTGTTGCTCTTGATGCCCCTGGCCAGATTTAGTTCTACCTTTAAATCTATTAGCTTTCCTAACCTGATCGCTGTCTTCTTGAACAATTTCTCTGTATTCTCCTCAGGTTCTTTGTCTATGCTTCCACGCTCTGTAGGGTGTTTGCCCAGGAGTCCCTTGTTCATCCATTCATATCTCTGGGTATTTTTGCTTGACTTCTTCTTTGTTAGAATGCATCACTCCTGGTGCATCACGCTTTCACTCCTGAAGGAGGTGATCTTATCATCCTTATCATGGAAAAATCATTTTCTTTAGAACCCTGTCAGAACCCCATTGCCAGTAGAACCATATGAATGAGAATTATTTTGGTACATATAGAAAAGTTCTTTTTAGCAGAAACTGAGGACTGGTGTAAAATTTAGCATCTCAGTGCTTCTTCATATTATTGACTGGTGACTATCTCTGATTGTTAATGAAAAGTGATCAGTAATAATCCCTGTAAAAATACAAAAAATGTGTCTGATCTGCTTGTGACACCTCAAACAGTGACCAATAGAACAATTTAAATGTGGTTACCTTTGGCAAGCACTAGGTCCAAAGAATTTTCTTTTTTCCGCCTTGCTCTGTCCAAACCAAATCATCCCAATTATATTTTCTGGTGTTTTCTCTACTCCTCTTTACCTGAAATCACCTAGCAGCATTGTGTTAGGTTGTTGGCCTTTCCCAGTACACCATTCATAGAAGGAATGGCTGCTACATTTTTACCCAAATCTTGCAGAAAAATAACCAGCAACTCATTAGGATTTGGTCGTATACTGGGCATGAATATCTTACAGTATCTTATATCCCATAGAATTTTGGGCCAGTCTTTGGCCAATGATGCAGAAGTAGATTACCTGCAATAGCAGGTGGTTTTGAATGGTAGGCTGAGAAGCTAAAATATAAAACAACTTTAAAATTCCAGCTGTTGGCAGCTGGAGGGGGAGGAGATATCCAGTCATTTCTTCAATACAGAATGATGGTCTTGTGGTTTACCCCAAATCCTCTCAAACACAGGAACATAGAACTGAGCACCCAAATCTATAATTATGTGTTTTTCTGTCTGATGTCAATGAAATAGAGTGACTTCAGCTCAGATAATTTTTTTCTCTGGTTTCACCATGCAGTTCACGGAGAGCTTGCCAGAGACCAGATGTGATTACTCATGCTGCTATTTCTTCACCTTTCAGATTTTTTACATAATGTAGGGCAGCTTACAGATGTATGGGCCAAAGTCTCTCTGGGTTTGGGACTGCAGGCTCCTAGGGATGAAGCTGGGGGAGTGGAGTCAATGATGGCAGGGCTGTGGTAGCACAGTACAACGTGCAGTTGCCTCATGGGTTAAAGAACTGACAGCCTCAGAAGGGGCTGAAATGGGGTTATGGTTAGACTGAGATGAGCTCCAGGGCGGGGAAGGCAGAGTCAGTAAGGCTTGGAAGTGCCTCCAGCGCCCTGCAAATAGAACAGGACTACCACACACCTGTGTATTTAATTACAGTAGCGCTAACTTCAAGGAACTTGTACCCACCTGAGTTGTGTTCCCTTCTCTTTGAAGAGTACCATCTTGATCCATGTGGCCTCTGTGACACTCAGAGCAGATACAGTGACAGAATGGCACAATACCTCTTTCTCTCCTCACTATCAACAGCAGTGCCATTAACTGGCATATGTGGGTCTCTAGTGGAAGAATTTGGAGGTCAGGATTTTGAACAGGTATAGTGCAGAAATGCCTATATCCCTCAGCAGTGAAAGATCTATTTGCTTGAAGAAAAGCCATTTATTGAAGAGCCTTAAAGTACTTCCATCTAAACGTGAATGTTTTGTTATTGCATTTTAATTTTTCCCAAGTCCAATCAATGGCTCCCTTACAGATATTATCTGAGAACACACTGGTTATTTTATCCTGATGGGATATTTTTTCCTTATTTTTTTACTGTAATTAGAAATATGTGAGTAGATATAGGAGAACAAGTCTGACAAACCTCAAACAATTACAATCCTAAAGATTAGTTTTCTGACACTAAAAACAATTGAAATTGTTGGTGCTTCTAATTTTCTGATAAACTTCATAACAATCAGAATTACTGCCTAAAGCTTTAAAATAAGATGGTGTACTCCCATAGCATTCCAATAATGTTAAGATTACTTATGAAGTAGCTAATTATTCTTCCTTTGTTATTTCTGAATGCATACATGCAAATATGACATTTCCTTAAAAAGAGTCATAAATATTTCTTGAACAGACCAACATTTTGCTGTATTTTATTGCCAACCAGGATTCATGGGTTAAATAATTGTGAAAAAGAGACACAATAATTATAATTTATTCGCACCTAGTCAGGTAGAATTTATTCACACATAGTAAATTAACCCATTAAGTCAAGAAGAGACTTACAAGCTCAGCTGAGTAAGGAACTGAACAAATTTTAAAAAATGTTGACATGTTACATTTCAGTAGTTGATGAGAAAATTAATTATACATACCTGACAAATCCTGTAATATTTTACCCCCTAAATTTTTTTCATACAATTGAATAGAAGGGAAGATACCTGGGAATATATAGCCCTGTTCATGAGGAGCTCTGAGATGCAAGATGTTGGTCCCTGTTCTCAAAGCTGTATTGAACAGAGTATAAATATACCAAATAACTCTGTTGTTTTCCCAAATGAGGCAATAAATGCTGATGTCTTGGAGCACAGAAACAGTAAATTTATTTTCACATTTGTGAAATAGCAAGCATTTATTTGAATGCATGTCATTAAGGCTAAGTGAATGGTCTGTAACCAGAGAGAAACAGGAGAGCTACCCATTCAGTATTCAAGGGCTTAAGCTGTATTACTCAAGATAGAATCTCACAAATATTCTTGAATATTTTATGATCTTTAGGAATGAACACAAGTTCATCTATATGCTAGTTACATAACACTGTCACTCTTATGAAAATAGAAAGTGCTAAAACTTCAGCTCTGCAAAAGGTATAGCTGCCCACAGTGTTCCAGTTTATGGGCTCCGTCCTCCAACGCAACAAGCACTTTGGTCTCAGTCCAGCGAACAACTCATAGATCTGCTTAACAGTTTGCACGTGAGTAACTGTCTTATGCTAAACTGCTACTATAGCTAAATAAGAGAATCACAAGGTCCTGATATCATAGATTATATCTCTTCCTCACTGTCTCTATGAAGTGTTGGCTTTACACTTACCTAATTCACTGGGGTTTTATACACCACCATTCATAAAAGTTAGTCTATAATGTGTCATATTCCAGTGAGACAGGACTACGAAATGGATAAGCAGAATTTTTTTCCCTCTTACCAGTTTCTTCCAGGAGGACATGCTTCTGGGAGCTTGAAAGGATTATTGGCATTTGGAGCAGGTACTAAAGGAGCTGTAGCTGTCTTCTCTCCATTAACTGTATATAATGCAATGTATGCAGGACATCACCCACCTGGGAGATGTTGCCCCTCTTTTTCTCAGCTCTTTATCAGCCTTTGCAGAAAGGGTGGATACAAAGATTTTCACTGTCTGTGCTGGTTAGCAGATTTAGGCAGTGGCAGTCAACAAGGCTTATGCTGCACTCATTGCAACATTGAGGCTGCTCCAGCATGCTCGCCTTCAGAGTTTTCCAAAAAGTTCTGTCTGACCCAGCCAGGATTCTTGCCCATGGCAATATGATTCTTCTTACCTCTCTTTTCCCCATGCTGTTTGTCCTCTTAACATCAAAAACATTTTGAAATCCACATCAGGTCTGGCCTTTAATGACACACGAAGTAGTCTATCATCACAGGAATTGTGCTTTCTGATGCACATTATTATTACTAATATTTCATCAACATTTTGCGCATCTCACATGATGAATGTGGGCTGTTGCATTATCCCATTTTCTGTATGCATCATGAAGCTGCTCCCTTCAATCAGCATTGTTGCAGTCTCAGTTATTTGCTTTCTTGCTATCTATCCATTCGTGTATAATACGACACATTTCCTAGTCTCATCTCAGTATGAAAACACCGAAAGAATTCTTACATCTCCAGAGCACCATAGGTTACTTTTTTACCTAAAACAATGTTCAGATGGCTGTCACAAAGAAAGTTAAAGTGAAATGTCAAAAGCTGTAAGGATGAAAAGCTGCACATGGTAGATACAAGATTCAGTGCACGGCAACTCCCTCTTAATAAACAAGCAAAGATTTATTGGAAAGAAAATTTCCCTGCATTTGAAATTTAACTGCCAACCATCCACATCCTACACATAACTGTCAGAAAGGATGTCTAAATCTGTCCTCATTTATAACATGTGTTGTGACAAGATTTGACAGTCTCTGAAAGGGCTATAATTGCCACCTAAACATCCAGCATTTTGTCAACTGCGATCATGTTTAGAGAAAGCATTTATTTCACTTTAAAAAAGCTAGCATTTTTTCTTTCTTCTGAATGAGATGACAGATTTATTTTTTTTTTTTCTTTTCTCATTAGGGGTTGCAAGTCAGATTTAGGGATTTTTTTTGTTCCTTTCTTGTTTCAGTTTTTTTCCAGTGACAGGAGTTAGAACTTTTGAGACTAAAAGAATTATAAGCTTGAGGAAACCAATAACAATTTGACAGGAAGGATGTTCACCACCGAAAATTTCTGAATGCCAAGCTGGTTTTGATAAGCAATCTGCTGAATATCACAACAGAAACCTAGGTCAAAAAGGGGGAAGAGTACCCCAGTATTTTCCATTCTGTTACTCTGGATAAATGTTACATACATCTGTGCGTATAGTAATCCTAATATGACCATAAACGTTTGTACAGGATAGAGATGAGAGGTTTAATGAAATGGCCCCATCTCATGATGGGAAGTCTGGGCCTGAGAATTGAAAAAACATTTTGGATGAGGGAAATTAAACCTATCTCTTGGGCATTAACAGCCCATGTAGTCAGGATTGCAACCAATGCATAACCAATTAACTGCCCAATGGTTCAGTAGTACACGAGCTGTTACCAGGCCTATGACTTAATTGTATTTTCTTGAAGTACTGAGCACTAAAACTCCCCACGACTGCAGCAAACGCTCCCCAGCAGTATTGCTTCAACTCACTCTGGCAGCATACATGGGTCTTCTGTGTTTATTTACCAAAAACAATCCAGCAATCAAATTTTATTAACAGGAACGTTGACAATCTGTGCTTTGGAGAGTGTGGTTACTAGAACTGCCACTTTTTCATACATGGTGGCTGCAGTGGAGACACGGCAGAAGGGCTGCATGCAAAGAAGTCCTGTGGGTCCCCAGTCCCCAACCCCTGACCTGCTCATGCTTGCCTGGCCTGCCCTTGCCAGGTGCACTGTTGGTGAGAACTGTTTGTCACCTGGCACATCTGTACTGGGAAGTCGTGCAGGACTGCCCCCTCCCAGAGGAAGAACTTTTCCTCTATTAGCTAGAAGGGTCAATAGTGTGCTGAACATTTCCTCCTGACTGGAGTTTGTCTAAGAAATAGATTGAGAAGTCAAAGGAAGAAGAATTGCTGGACAAGTAAGAGCACAATCTTGCAATGAGTAACTTTTTCCACCTGTTCCATTCTAATTGCAAGACTCCTACACATTACATTCTTTAATTGCCAGTTAAGGATCTCTTACTCTCAAATCACAACCACTACTGGTTCCTACTTACACTGTTAATTGGCCATAATGGGTGTCCACAGTGATGCCACACCACAATCCTGAATGAGAGGTAGGATGGCTACACTGTGTAGTTAATCTAAAGCTCAATTTCAGCTCAAACAACTAATAAAATAATAATTTGACACCAAAGAGTCAGTTTAGAAACAGCAAAAGCCTCACAAACTCTTAACTGCTATTAGCCAAATGCATTTCCTTACATGTGACTGGAAAGGACAGTCCCACATGTCCAATATCCACAAATGCAGCGAGGCATTTGATAAGACATCAGAAGATGCTTAAAGGAAGAAAAACAATGGATGCCTCTATCAGCTGTTATGAGTTTACACTGACAACCAGTACATTTTCTTAGGAGTATCCTTAAAAAATGGAAAACTTGCTTCAGGAAAAAAGTAAGTAACTGATTCAGATCTAGCTACTTATCTGATTTATCTGGGAATTCAAAATTACTACTTCTGGTTCATTTAGATTTGCTAAAGTTAATATCCATCCATAAATCAGATTCAGTTGAAGCAATTAATAATCAGGGTGTTGGGTGGGGTTGTTTCTTTTCTTTTGTCTTAGATTATATATCCCTTATGTGTTGAGAACTTCTCAGCATTTGTGTTGCAGTGATGTTGCTTGCTTAGCAAAGCCAGTCTTCTACCTACACGCTCTTATTCCCCTGTTGTACATAATGCAACACAACTTTTGAGTTCTACCCCTGAGTGGCTACCAGGGTCAGTGGAAGCTGGAGGATAAAATATTAGAAATAAAGAATAAATTTAGATATTGACATTGTGATCAGATTTCCAGCAGCTCCAAATGCCTTTGCACCTGAAGACAAAAGGATATCTCAGGTTTTGCCAGCCGGAAAATTCTTCCAGAGAAACTATTGTATCATTGTCTCTCTATTCATCTGTACTATACAGCTTGTAAACACTAGCATCCTGAATGACCTAAAAAAGTGATAAAGGGAAGTTGGAAAAGAGAAATCCTAGTATAACAGGAGGGAATGGAAGTATTTTCTGTGGGATGAGAGTAAGAAAGGATCACCTCAAGATGTCTGTGATAAATGCAATGCTCAGGATTTTCAGTAAATTCAAAGTGAATGACAGAGGCCCTTTGGTATCAGGTTTCAAACAGTTGGGATTTATGGTCAGAAGTATTATCAACAACTATTTATAAGGAGAATTGAAAATATTTTTTTTCAAAAAGGAGATATTTTAGAAATTTTAAGTTGCCTTTCTCTTGAGGGAAGGAAAGCTCTGCTCTCTACTGGTAAACAATGAATAACTTAAAAATTTGACTGAAGTTTAGTTTCTAATCAATTGTAACACCAGTGCACTATTGTAATTTGACAAAGAACTGGGTTTCCAGCGCATTTTCTGTTTTTATGATTGCTTGTACATGTCGACACAATCGTTTGGAATTCTCTCTGGGGTACCAGTGTCCAGTTAGCAAAATAGAAAGATAAACTCTTAGGTCTGTGAAGCTGTGCAGCAAGGTCAAGGAGCACAGTAGAAAAGATCTTCCTATCCTAAAATGTCATCCTTACTAGACCTAAATAAAGGCTTTTGAACCTACATGCTAGCTTCTATCAAAATTTTAACTACTTAGATATGAAAAAATAAAAAGAAACCTTATAAAAATACAGTGAAAATTCCATTCCCTACTCCAGAGGAGTTTTAATGGCTATAGTTATTAACATCTTGTAGGAGCTGTCCTTGTGTTTTTGTGCTAATTACTCCATTGCCAGAGGCTTTAGTAATCAGACTTTGCATTTTGCTTTTGAGATCAGAAACACATTATGCTGGTCTTTTTCTGAGTCACCTTTTTCTTAATACTGAGCAGCAAGCATTTGCTTGTAAAAATAAGATTAAAATAGCTGTTTTGATGCTCAAATGGATGGAGTGGTGCAGCTCTGAATGCTAATAAGCTGCAGGTAAAGAATGTTTCCTCTTGTGGGAGTTTGCTCAAGCTAAAAATAACCAGTTGACCTGCCCTCATCACAATAACATTGTGGATCTTGTTTCTCCTTGAGTGACTGAAGAGCGAGTGACATAGCCATACATTTTAAGGAAAAAAGAGGCCATTTTTCTCATCCACAAGCTGACTTATTGCTGGAATGCCATTATTTATGCATCTGATGGGAAACCTACTTCATGAATTTGTACATAAAAATCATTCAAACATAGAAGTCAATTCAGGAATTCTCCAATTGTTCTTTGTAACAGAACACCGCTGTATTATTCGTGCTTTGCATTCTCCTGTGTTGCTATGATACAAAGATGCTAACTTTAAGTGAAATGGTGCCAGCAGGCTAATGGCCACGAGAGGAGCACAGAGGACCTGGCTTCAGCTGTCTGTTGGGAGGGCTACAGGAGTCGCTTACTGTGTTAGTGCTTGTCAGAGGCCTCAGCTGAGTGTCCTTGCAAGAAAGCTTCTCTATGTGAGATAAAGAGCTGATCTTGATGGAAAGGGAGCGAAAGGCTTTCTCTCTAATCCTTAAAAATGTGCTGTAGAAAAGCAAAGGACTGGAAAATACATCAAAAAGACAACAATAATCTTTTCATATTTGGAACAGGCCAATAATATATTAACAAGCACTTAGATGAAAACATGTTTACCTCAAATGGCTATGTTTCTCGATTATGTTTGTTCCAAATTAATTCCCTCATTACAGGATGACTTAGGTGCTGTTTGAGAAAAGTTTTACCTTCTGGTTACTAATTCAACTGCAGGGAATGCAGCTGTGGTTGTTTATTGTTCTTAAAGAGAGTCATGTTTCTGTTCTGTGACTATAAAAAGATGACTATACAAATACACAGGCAACAAATTAATTCTGTTCTGCAGTTTTTTTCTCTAAGATTAAACAATTTATTTGAAAAATAGTTAAATGCATACAAGAGTTCATCTTTATCACATGCTCAGGGTTTTATGGGAAAGGCAATAAACTGAAAGTGAGTATTTTGAATGCCCCATGTCACCAGTATTAAACGTAATCCATTTTATTTTCTATAAAATGTTATATGTGCTGGATTTTAGAAAATAAAATATGATCACAGGAAAATAGATCAGCTGTGACTTGTCAGACCTGAAAGAGATTTTGCTTTATCGTTGCTCTCAAAAACCTCTAAAGGAGATGATTACACAACCTCCCATGACATCTATTTTAGTACTTAGTAATCCTTACCACAAGAGTGGCCTTGTCTAATTTCAACTTTCTCTGCTGCTGCTTTGCAGAAGGGCTGAGGCAGTTTGGTGACTTGTTACCTATAAAAGGAACAATTCTTTTTGACGAGCAAAAAAAATTAAAACCCAAATCTCAAAGCCAGTATCTGACCATGTAGCCTCTATGCTGAGTTTCTGGGAACTATCAGTGAATGCTGTGCAGAACATCAGCTTACAAAGCATAACCTCTACAATTTAGTTGTGTCCAGATTGCCTGAACAGAATTTATAGATTAATTCTGTCTTTGGCAATACAGAACACAATTTGTTTACTGATGGCAACATAACCCACTCACCTTGTTATACGAAAATAGACAAAGCTGTTTGTAAAACATGAAAAACCTGCATACCTCAGTTGTAGTTTGAAGCATTGGAAATGAAAAATTGCTTGTAAAATAAACAGAATTCACCTAAAATAATTGCAGGCTGTTCCTTTGGAAAATTGCATATGGATATTTGAATTCCTTGTGTGACTTCTTCATTCCCTAGATTCTGCCTTTCTCTCCATTGCTCCCTACAGTCACACATAGAATGGAGGCTCTATACCCCCACTTCTTCTAATGATTGGGATTCACTCAGGCACCCACATCAATTCCCTAACACATTCTCTTTGGGGTATTTAATATCACACATATTAAATATTATAGAAAATATTAAATAGAGATGCATCTAATTAAGCCTGTTATCTCCAATATATTCTTTGTTGGATAACAACATGTCCTGTTTGGATCCACTGTGATGAAGGTCAATAAGAAAAAGAAAGGAGTTACCTTCTCCAGAAGTAATTTGAAGAGAAGCTTCTCTTTCCCCTGCTCTCCAGGAGTACATTCATATGAACACCCTCTCTCACAATTTAAGTTCCAGATTCCTTGAACAATCAACAGCATCTGAGGAATAAGTAATTTATTTCCTCTTTATTGTAGTCTTCTACATATTTGTCTGTGGGGATGCAGAATTTGTTTTATAGGTTTTAGATATGAGTTTAGGATTTTTATTGTAACTTTAGTGTAGTTTTAGCTACCCTGTTTGAGGCCTCCTACCTTGGAATTTGTTACTATCATAGTTTGATAAGGGTTTCTATGACTACTTTGGTCTCTGCCCAGA
>VZUI01057672.1:22514-68105 GCA_013401135.1 Cettia cetti | reverse complement strand
AGGAGCTCATCCCACAATAAAGGGAGAACCCACGACACCTGCAAAGGAACCTGTCTCGTTTCCTTTGATGTCTCTTGCGACAAGGTAATGTTTACATTAAGTCCAGAATTCTGCTTCACACACCACCAGAGAAAAGGCCTGGGAACCGCAAGAAGCTGGAAGGAGACAGCGTCAGAACAGCTGATCCCCACTGACCAAAGGGATATTCTGTACTGCATGATCCTGTGCTTAGCACATAACCTAGAGAGAAAGCTGACTAGGGGTTGCTGCTTGAGAACTGGCTCACCACCATTTGGTGGGTGGTGAGAAATTGCACTGTGCGTAGTTTTGGATTTCATCTATTAATTTCATCTATTAATATTGATATTATTCTTTCCCCTTCAGTTATGGTCTTTTTAAAACTTTAAAAGCGGTTGTTATCTCTGTCCCCAAATCTTTCCTTTTTCCCAGACAATTCTGTCCCCTATCCCCCTGAGGAGGAGAGCAAATGACTGTGTGATGTTTAGCTACCTGCCAGGTCAAAACTTGATAAGATGTCAAGCAGGATGAAAGAAGTAGGTTTTTATTTTAATGCTAAGTTAAACACTAGGATCTGCCACAGCCAAAAACAGAAAGTGCAACTGTACAGATGAGCTTGGAAAGTTTATCTCATAGTAACTTACCATCTTTGGTGCTGATTGCTTTTTGTCTAAGTGATAGACAGGAAATAACTAAAATTAAAGTTGTCATTAACAAATGCAATACTAAACATCATAAAATATTTTAGAGTAATTACACTTCATTCTATATAGTTATGTAATTTGAAACTACAAAAAAAAGTCTTTAGGCAAAATAATGCATATGGATAAAACTATATATATTGAAAAATTTTAATGGAAGTATCTTTAACACGCTAACAGCAGTTACAATAAGTTGTCCTTTAAAATCCTTTGGAAGAGGGAATTATATACTTATGCTTACTTTTCATCTGGAAATAATAATAACAGGGTTGGTATTTTTTTAGGAGATATAGATATATATATATATACACACATATGTATATAAACAAGCCCAGTAACTGAATACTTCCTGCTGCAAGTAAGGGAGTAACATTAAAAATCCTTTTGAGCTGACAAGATATAGCTTGTGTTTCCTAGAAAAATTCTATAAGCATCAGGTCATAGGTGAGAGGGAAAAGTAAGTTATGGAAATGGCAATATTTTCAAATGTGTTTCTACTGTGAAACAGGAAATGAAAAAATGTGTGCTCTTGCTGGTATTTTAAGTATCATGATGCAATTTGAAGATGGTTTTTTACAAGGCAGATCTTGGGTGTTTAAACAAGATCTAAGCATGTGTAGAGGAACAGTTATATATATACAGTATTCTGATGTTTGATCTTAACATATTTAACATAGATCAAAGATAGGCACTAGTTAAGCACAGATTTACCAATATGTGATTTACATACTTTAGTACTCCTTTATATACCTAATCTCCTATTTCTCTCTAGTCCCAAGTCTCATTTTGAAAAATGATTCAGTGGGAGATCCAACAGACCAAACTGTGATGTTTAGGACTGCAACATCTAAAATGTAGTTACTCAAAAACTCAACATGCAGTGCTGATCTAGGTGCCTAGATATAACTATGTCCCAAATACAGGGACTAAATTAGTATTCAAAAGAACCAGCTTGCTGAGTGCTGGCATGTTAAACGCCACTATATGAACCATGACTTTACAATTTGGAAGCTGAAGCACCTTACTGGGGATTCAGAGCTCTGCTTTCATTCTGAGAGTGAGACATTACTGAATACCAGCTCCCTCCTCTCTTCTGTCTTGTTGCAAGAGCCTTCCTATGAAGCTGCAAGTTAGAAATTGGAATTTGACAGCAAGCAGTCTCTGATCTGCTTTTCTCAAGGTAATTTTGCACATTCCACATGAATGATGTTTAACGTCTTGTTCAATAACTGACCTAATCTTTTAGGAACCTAATTTCAATTGCCTTTCATGCTTATATATCTTCATTTTGCAAATCATGGCTTCTGCAATTTTAAAAAGGCTATATTTTCTGGCAGTGATCCCACACGTCAAAAGTTCTTACAGGTTTGTCGCACACCAGAAAGTATTTTTTCATACTCTCTCATTGTCTAAGACAGTTTAAAACACATGGCAAATGGCTTGAGGACTAGGGAAGGCATTGTTCTCTACAGCTCTCATTTTTTCAAAACCCAACATCTGATATTGTTCCTGCTTTGGAACAGGATAGTTGTTTTTGCTGTTGTGCAGTGCTCTTTCTTTTTTTATGTGAACATATGTGCAACAGCTACTGTCTTAATGTGATCTAGGGACTTGCACTGCTCCTGATGTCGTAATTCTCTACAGTTTTGGTAAAAGACTAGGTCTATAGCTAAGGGCTAGAAAAGACTCGTATCTTCTGCCATTGGGCACAAAGGAGAGATCCATAATACATGCTTACCACTGTGTTAAGCACACGTTGTAGGTGGCTGATTCCCCAAACTGCATTTTTTCTCAGAAGCACTGGAGAATTAAATTCTTCTTAATTTCCTTAAATGAACTAACAACTGACATAATCCCTCCTAGCCTGTTTCATATAATAGAACAATGGCAATATGTTGTGTTCTTGCTATCCCATCTGTCTCCTGATGTAATTTGTGAACTTTCCCCCATTCCTAATATGTTCAAGGAAAGATTTTGAAAAAAACTCCCAACTTTACAAATCAAATTAATTTTGCTACATTATTAACATTTTATTTTTATTTTAGCGTGTCAGTAAAAGAGTGCGGTCTAACTTGTCATCATGCCTTTGGGTGAAATGGAGCAATAGAAAACACTCGAATTTGGCTACACATACAAAAATCTATTAGTTAATATATATGCAGCTCAAATGAATGAGCTCGAGAATGCTTTGGGTCTCCCATAAAAGGTTTGACCATGAATTAACTAAGTCAGATGGAAAATTCCAATTACCTATCAGCATTAGAGCCAGAAATGAATTCATTTCACTTTGCTGGTCTGTCTATCTGTCTTGCCCCTCCTCCCCCTTTCATTTAAAGGAGGTTGTTCAATCTTGGTTCAAAGCAAAACCTGAAATTCATTCTGCATTAATCATCATGGGATGATGCCTACAAGTTCCCTTTTCTGGTCATACAGCCTGTGGCACATTTCTTGGCTCCCACTCAGAACCCATACAAGAAACATATAAATCTAACAATACCTTATTGTAATGTAAGTAAGTCACACCCCAGAGCGCAGTTTTAATTTAAATCATGCTTTATCTACAATCTCACACTCAACATAACCATTTCTTCCCAACAGAGTGGAGTAAAATTGTGTTTCAAGAACCACATAATATTTTAAAATTTCTATCAAGTTTCTTTTCATTCATTGAGCCTATGTAAAGAACACTCACCAAAAAAAAAAATTTCATTCACAACAATTCTATTTTTTAATTTTATTTTTTATTAAATAATGAAGAAACACATCTTCTGCCATACAAAAGACAGAATGTAAATTATTTTTCTTTTTCATTTTATGATTTCATTATGATCCCGAAGTAAAAAATAATACTTCTATAAATTGCACAGATTTGATCTGCCAAGTAACTTGCTTGCTAGAAGCAGACTTAATATTAAATAACATAAATTCAAAATGCTCTTTCTCTTCTACCCTTTCAAAGCTTTTAAATAACAGAATTCATAAGAACTTATTCATTCAATTGTTATTAGCATAAATTTATGCTTATTTTTCCTAGAAGAATTTCTTATGCAAACAAGTTTGAGTAACATGATTCAAATATTCAGAATATATGAAGAAACTCAAATACATACACCTTTTCCTGGAAGAGTACCCTAAATTTTATATTTCTTACATATATTTTATGTATGTACCATTTTTTTTGGAGATGGGATTATTTTTATATAATAAATGTTGGTTCTCATTAGTTAGAGTATTAATATGGCAGAATAGCACTCTATATTCAGAGAAGATAGGTTTGCTCTTGCATCTAGATGCCATTATATTTGGCTTTTATATAGATCTGATTATCAAAATTCTCAGCAAATCAAGTGAAATAATTCTCATTATCTTTATTAATAATCAGTAATCAGGTTCCCTGATGTTTCTCTTCTTTTGATAAATCTGAAAATTCATGTCATTCTGCAGCACAGCAGAAACTCCTAAGCACTAGCTTCCTGAAAGATAAGGTGTCAAGGGCATTATAAAAAATAATTTTGTATCTTTACTGACTTAATATGCAGTAACATATTTCTTCATGTTACTGATTACCCTATCTCTTTCATCACTACATTTTATACAGTTTCCGATCAGCTTCAAATTCTTATACTTATCTAGAGGCTAGAGATTCCAGGCCTATAAAGATTGTCACAGATAAGCATAATATTTTAAATGAACTACTTTTTCAAAACCAATTCTTAAATCTAATACAGGCTGAAACTCTTTGTATAAAATAGCAGCAAAGGTCATATTGTGAAAAAGATTTTTTTGTGGTGAAAAGGGTCAGACACTGAATTGCTGATATCAGAATCATCAATATTAGAAATCTTCTTTCAAATAATTATTTTTTAAATGGATGCTAATTTTTTTCAAGTATTTTATCATCTATGCACCTATGTACCTATATACCAGTGCAGAGATTTTCATTTATGAGGGTTTCACAGCCTGTTAAAGTGAACAGAAATGTCTCTATTGATCCTCAAGACTTCGATTGGTTCCTTTTGTTTAGGCACAATATTTCAAGAATTTCTGCAAAAGCACAGAAAGAAAAGAAACTTCTTTATAACTTAGATTTTAATGCATCACAGAAAATGTTATTTAAACCTAGATAATCCATGGCCAGATGAACTGACATCCAGAATAATCAAAAGTATGTGAATGCTGGTGTTTTGTGGTTTTTTTCTCACTCAGTGAAAGACTGAAGTATCTTATAATATATCCCTTCCCCCATTTCTGCTTAGCTCTTAATCTAAACTTCCACTAGCTTTAACTTGCTTAAACATTTCCTTGGCTCAAAGAAGCATATCTTTTTCTAGCTGTCTATATGTTTTTCTGAGTACATATATCACCCAGTGTAACTTCGCTCTCTTATGAATAATTTTCTGTTCTAGCTTTACATATTTATATTTTCTTTTGTTGGTATATTCATGTATTTGCTGTCACTGCAGAGATGTTTTCGTGTTATTTCTTATTTCTCTTCAATGGAGTGCACATTGCAAGAGATTTTTCCCTTCTATATTTTCTTCTTTACTGACTTTGCTTCTGACACTGTTATGAGCTGTAAAATGCTGTAGTTGTCACTTCCTTTTCCACGACTGAGCAGACAAAAGATAGTTTTTTGCAGCTCATGCACTTGATATGGAAAGTAACATGGACAGGTGGGGTTTTTTTTTCAGATTACAGGTGTTTGTTTCAATGGCTGTTATCCTTCAGTTTTAGTACTTTTATACTCTCTCTGCAGAAGCTGCCACTGTTTCATACTTCCAGCAAAGATACTAAAAGGATATGACACCCACTTACAGCATAAGGAAATTGACAGTAATTTTTAAAACATTCAAAAAATTTTTTTGTCAGAATTTGGAAAAAGTGAAAATTAATTCAGAATGTAATGCTGCTGCAAAATTTGAATAAGAAGACCTAGACAAAACTAGGAGGCTGAATCAACTCTTTTGGAAACACTTTAGTTACATGTATCTACACTTAATGTGAAAAAAGTTTGCACTACAGTACTTTAAATAATTAGTTAGGAAAAAATAAAGTTATATGTCTTTTTCTGTATTTTTTTTTTAGTTGAAGACTTTCAAGAAACCTGGTGGATATGCCAGGACATCTCACAGAAAATTAGACCCCCCCATACTTAGGCAAATCAATTATAGCAATAATTTGGAGGCTCAATGCTGTCATTACTCTGAAAAGCCAACCCAGTTAATTTTGAAGTAGCCCCATGCTCAACCCAATTTGGCTCTCTGTAACTCAAGGCCTAGTTTAATTCAAAGCAGCTGTGTGAACTTGGATCAATTTTACTGAGAAAATTGTTGCTTAGGTGTGAAAAAGTCTGTGCTTTAAAAGCACAAAAAATAAGAAAAGTAAAAACACAGACAAAAGGGTACCTGGTAAAATAGTGAGAGCAACCAGCTCCAAAAATATTCAAGAGTAAAAATATTGATATCAAGATCCTTTCCACCCCTCCCACCCCAGCACGGGAGATCATTTAGAAGACAACTCAGCAATACTGAGAGTCATCCCACTACAAAATGCAGCAAAAGCTGACTTTTCCCTATGCAACTGCATGATGAAGATACTGATCACTGTAGTAGTCTGTTAATCTTAGCAATATGTGTATAGTAGACAATAAATTATTATTTTGTACTCTCAAATACTGTACAACCTGTTTTTGTAGTATCTTGGCACATGCTGAAAGTTGCCAAAAAAAAAAAAGAAAAAAAAGAGACTGAATGTGAAAGAATATTAAAGTAAGAAACTGAGAAAACTTGGGAAGTGAATTTACACATTCCTTTAAAATTATGTCTGGAAAATAAGTAAGTAAAAATCAGATATGGTTTGGCTTCTTCTGCAGAACTAAAAAAATATTATTTTGCAGCTCTTTGAATTAAACCCTCCATAGGGACCTTTGCCTCCACCTGCCGTGTTCTAAGTAGGAAGAACAACCAATAAATGCTTACAGAATGAAATACATGAGAGGGTAATTAACACTTTCCAGAGAATTTAGCCCTGGAGGTGATAGCACATTTCACTGTGAGAACTGAAATGTGTCTATGCCTGTAGCTAAGCTTTCCTGTCCAAACAATACCACTATCAATGGTTCTGTATCAGGAATTCCTCTATTCAGCCGGAACCCAAGTAACCTAGATACAATAAAAACTTATCACAGCATACAAAAGTAATTGCTGTAGCAAAAGTAGTGTCAGTGTACCTGTTAGATAAAACTATAGCCATAGAAATCTGTTTAGCTTTAAACAGGGTATGTCATGCTTTGGTTGTTTTCACTCAGACTGAGCTGCAAATTTGTTTTGCAACAACTAAAAACCTAATAATATCAAACAGTACTACCACTAACACAGGGAAAAAATGGAAGATAAAGATAAAAATTCCTTCATGTTATGAAGCAGAGATGCAAAATAAACTTCTGAAGAGACAACAAAGCCACATTCACCTCTTTTTTTTTTTTCCTATATTTTCCTAAGCTTCTGTTTGCAAATTAAATTACTTATGAATAAGAAACACAGCTCAAGGTTGCACTGAATAGCTGTACCAAAATAATGCATGTCTTACAAAGCAAAGATAGTGCTAACAATCAGACTAAATCAGTAAACCAAAGACATGTATGGAAAGGCTGGGGGTATTTAAAGGAAGTTTACTAAGAAAATCCAGATTTCCGCAGCATGGAAATTACTCCCCTCTCTGACTCTGTCTTTTTAAAGTAGAGAACAGCAGAAAATGATCTCTCCTCATGAGATTATCTGGCACAGCTAGTTCTGGGATGTCGTGCTCTATCATTTTTTTGCAAAAGCTTTGAGGAGCCTGCAGCACATTGAGAAGATGACATAACAATGAAATGTTGTGGATAAACGAGGTCCATACAGTTCTGGAACGCATTTTGTGTCTTTCACTTAGTGCTTAGAATATTTGTATGGACTTCATCAGCAATCTGAAGTTAAAAAATAACCATTTTGGGAGAGTCTGAGGTCCCTCAAAAGCAATTTCACTTGCATTGCACTTGTTTTGGAATCTAAGAGGTCTTGCATTGTGGATTAAGACCATCATAAGAAGACAGTTGGAGAGTGAATTATTTTTGTTGAAGAACAATTACCAGAAAGTAATTCTTCTGTCTTTCTCCTACAAAAGATGCAAAAGATGCAGGGACCAAACACAGTTGCCTCAGTTCTGCACCAGAATAATAAATTCTATTTTCCCTGCTTTATTTTTATCCTTTGTCTTAAGTTGATTTTAAAATATAACTGTTGAATGTTATTCATGGCTAAACTTAACACATAATTTGGATTCTACCTACCTCCTTCCCTTTTAACTAGCTACCTAATATAGACAGTCTTCAATTTACTGAATACTGGAACTCTATTTCCTTTTCTATGTTTATTTTACTTTAAAATAGCAAATTTTACCTCAGTTGTTAGGAACTGACCCTGTATTTTCAGTATGTCATTTGAGGCAATGATCATTAATGTGAATCAGTTACAGCTCTTTTAAACATGACCTGAGCATCTCATAATAACCTTTTTTTGGTGTATCTGTTTTTTAAAATTACAAAAAAACTCACTCAATAAAGATTTATTCAAAGTGTCTCTGAAATCACAGTATTCCCTTACCAGCCTCACCATTACTGCATAAGTGCTGATGCTTTCTTTTCCTTGCTGAAACATCTAGGAGACTTACAAAATGCAGGTCCTCCCACTTTTACTAGAAGTCTTTAAAGTTTAAACCATTTTACAAAACAGCTATAGCAATCTTATTTTATTTTATTGTCTTATCAGTATCATATTCTATCATGTAATGAAATAATTTTCCCTTTTGCATGTTATATGGATAGGAAGAGAAAGACTTTCCTTTTGCTTTGCTTTGTTTTATTTTTTTTTTCATTTAAGTATTATTAGATAACTCTAGACTTTCAATATATCTAGTTTATAATAGCAGAAATTAATTGAAATCTTCTAAACTTTGTTAACAAGTCAGTGGAGTTTAATTCTACTGATATTTATGATTCTATGATTTTATGATTCTGTGATTCCATTAACTACTACTACATAACCATATAAAGTCTGTTAAGTATTTCCTTTTTAAAGTCTTATAAGAACATGCCAACCAAACTCCAAACACGGTTTCACTGCTCAGCTACTAAAGGACAGTAGTATAGGCTGGTACTGATATACAGGTTGATGTTGGCACTGGCGTACACTGCCAGCTGCTCCTCTCTACAAGGCAATAATCATCGTCTTTCAGCTCTGATACACACCCATTGCTTTTTCTTATTTATGATTTCTGCAGTAGCTGTGGTTTTCAAAAGAATGGGACTGCAGTCTGTGTCCCGAAGCCTGCTTCTTGCTGCTTTTGCAGTAGACAAGACAGTCTGAAACGACACAGCACCAGCCTGTCCCCCACTGTGATCCTCAAGGCAGCTGTAAAATCCCCTTCAGCCATGGTGAGATGAAGCCCCTCCTGCACTACTTATCTTCTCTTTGTCATACATACCTCAAAATCCAGTTTGTGATTTATGCGCCCCTTGACTGATAGTTCTGGTTGATGTAGTATTTTTTGGGACCTTATTTGGGTCTTTTCATTATTTTTGCCACATGCACTTTTTCTGAAGATGGCATTTTGTTCTGGTTTTCCATTTTTTAACAGTTACTTGTGTTACCATACAAACAAAAGTCTGCCCCAGTTATATTGCATGATCATTCTGTTGGGCTGGATGCAGAGGCCTCCAAATCTGGCTCAAAGAACATGACTATTCCTTACACATGGTGGGATTTACATCAGGGTTTCCTGCAAGGGTGATGTAACACTTGGAAATGTATTCATTTCTTCACACATCACCCAGACTTTTGGTACCCCTTCTCTTGAAGCATCTGCCCACCACTACAGACATTTCAGGGCATTCTCTACAGCTTGGTAAAGTGAAGAAACCTGAGTCTGCCTTTCACTGTTCTTTAATTAGTGTCTCTTCATAATTAAACTTTAATTACTTATTCAGTTAGTTCCTATTACATAGTGTTTCCTCTACTTTATACCTGTTTTTATGGCTATTTTTAATCCATTTCTAAAGCTTTATAGATATGTATATATACATAGAAGATATTCACCTATATACCCATTTAGAAGCATATATAGTAAAACTAGTTGTTCTATGTATAAAACACAATGTTTAAAAATATTTTTAAATTTTATTGTCTATAAAGGCCTGGGTTTTTTACATCTGAGCACTTCCTTCTCAAAAGGAAGCAGACAACAGAAGGAAGGGCTGCCTGAAAGCGTATGGGTATGGCAGCATGAAGAACTGAAAGGCAATTGCTCTACAGCTATATTTTTTTAGCAGATCTGGAAAGCTACTGGTATTTTTGCATGTGTACTGAGTATAAACATGACCAAGCCATGTTATTGAGACTACATACAGAAATGGAAGAGGTTTTTTATGTAGATCTGTTTTGAACAGTATATATATTTTACTACTGTATGAAGATTTCTCATCCACTGCTAGAGCAAAGAACCCATTTAAATATTTGAAATATTTGGACCTCAGTAATGTCTATAGGAATTGATTTAGCCATGGTCCTAGTCTTTTGCATTTAAATAAAACTTTGAACAAGCAATAGCTTAAGGAAAAATTGAAACATTGGACATTTTTTTCATTTTAAAAACCCATAAACAACAACAACAACAACACAAAAAAACACAAGAGTATGACTTTTACACTGTGTTCTGCTAGTGTTTTTCCAGACTAGATTAGAAAGATATCCCAGCTACCAGAATTGTATATCTCAGGCTGCAATACTCAGTATAAAAATCATTTTTATCAGTAATCATGCCATTCTAAAAGCACTTTCTTCTAAGAATGAACATAAATCTGGTTTTGAAATGCTTTAAATCTCTTGGTTGCAATTGCTACATTCTGAAGCGTGAAATATTTCTCTCTTAGGAATACATTTTGTTTGACTTTTCTTCTGTATTTTGCTGCTTTTAATAGTAAGTGGAACCCTTTAGAGTCACTTATTAGAAAGGGGTTATTTCTTGGTTATTTGGGCATGATGATTTTCTTCTAGCTTTGTGCATCATATAATG
Organism: Cettia cetti; assembly: GCA_013401135.1. Lineage (NCBI taxonomy): Eukaryota > Metazoa > Chordata > Aves > Passeriformes > Sylviidae > Cettia > Cettia cetti. The sequence continues at coordinate 57,279 of VZUI01057672.1, read as the reverse complement.
GCTACATGTTTTTTTAAAAAGCTGTTAACACACATGCTTCAAAGGCTAGTAAATCCTCCTACAGATATTTTTAATAAAAATTGGCTTGGTGACAGTTGGGTTCTGGAAAAGAAGCACTGCTTCTACCAGTGTACATTTAAGAAAAGCTCTCCCCTTCCGCCTTAATTTCTTGGAAGCTAACACTAATATTTTAATTAGTAAAAGCCATTATTGGAATTAGTATTATATTACATGTACAAATATCTTTTATGAAAAGATAAAGAACTAAAGGCTTCAGAAGATGTTGCCTATTCAACCAGTTCATCTTCTTGAAAATTAGTATTTGTGAAACAGATAAAACACCCTAAAGGGCTTATTTTTTTTTAGGACAGAAGAAAAATACAGTGACATTTCTGAATCAGGACGAACCTTTATTGTGCATCATATACCACAAAATGTGTTTCCTTTCTCGGTGGAATTATCTCTGTTTCCAAGAGATAAAATGAAAAATAAGCTTCAGAATCTGTGTTTTAAACACTTATCCTTTGTATAACATCTCAAGGAGCTAAACATCCTAAGAACCCTGGCTACAGCCAAAGGAGAGAAGCATAGGTCTCCACAGGACTTTTCAAACCAGCTAAATGAGATAAATTCTTTTTCTTTTGGCTACACAGGGAACTAGCATAGAGTAAACCGATGGCCTCAGGTGATAAATGTGAGCAGCTTAGAAATGGCCAGTAGCTACCCAAGAGCCAACATTAAATAAATACAGGTGCCTGATTCATAGGCATGTGGTGAATCCCTTCTTTGCACTTCAGGAAGCCTGATTTTCCAGTGATAATGGCTGTAAAGCAAAAGGAACTTCCTCTTCCATACAATTCTGTTTATTGTATTTATCACAGATAAGGAAAGTGGGTTGTTTAGATCTACTTATCCTGAGGGAATTCTGTCTTGTCAAGAAAAGAAAGTTCACAGAATCGCAGAACGGTTTGCATGGGAAGGGGACCTTGAAGATCATGCAGTTCAAACCCCTCTGCCTTGAACAAGAACAATTGTTGACAATTACACTAGGTTGCTCAGAGGTCCATCCAGCTGGCCTTGAAAAGCTCCAAGGAAGGGGCATCCACAACTTTCCTACACAAGCTGTTTCAGTGTCTCACTCACTGGAATTTTAGTAGTAAGACACATAAAAGTTTACAGGAAGTTCTCTTTCATTCTTCCCACTAACTCTGTTCTACTCTGCAGCAACAAGACTTCAAAGCTAATGGGGCCAGCAATGCATGGAATTGAATGAGCAAGAGAGAATTTGAATATGGAGCTGCTAATGTAGAAGACAGCTATGCGAGAATTTATTCCTAGAAGCTATATCTTTAAAGGTAAATTAAACAGTATTTGGAGACATTCCCAGGCATCAGAACACAATATTTTATACTAGCAAAATACTAGAAAATTCACCAGGGCTATTTTAACATGTGCCACAGTCTCACACAGTAGTCTGGACTCTCCTTAAGCAATAGAATTTTCTAGGAACCATTCCAAGAGGAATTCTGCATAAAGGCCCAACTCTGAATACTTATTTTCTATGATTGATTCTCACTGCTTGTTGCCACCTGGTCCCAGTGCCCAGATGCATTCACGACCATACATGGTTTACTAGTTTATAACAATAGCAAAAAGTTTTCTTTATTAAATATTCTCCCAATAGTCACAATTGTTCTTTATCCTAATGTTAAAAAGTAATAATAAAAAAGAAGAACAGAGAATCCTTCCCAGTCTTCTGTAGTTATTTCATTCTCACTGGGGCATATAATTAAGTTTTTCTGTTTATTCTCTTCCTCTGGACCCATGAGTATTGAATTGAATGGAGAGAGAAATACAAGCAGCTAAAATAAGCTGGTCATATTCTTTACTTGGTCTATTTTTCAGAGAAGAAAAAAGTCTCTAGAAGAAGAAAGAAGTCCAAGTCTAGGGTTTTAAGAGTGCTTGATGCCATTAATCAGTTGTCTTCTAAAATAATTTACAGCTACTCTTTTATGACAAAGTTTCAGTTAGAATGCTAGACTTTTGGAATGTTTCCTATGCTGACCTACATTTTTGTTAGAAAAGTTTATCCATACTCCTCTTATCTGTATAACAGGAGTCATTCAGATCTTAACTATGTGAATCTTGCATTCAAACAAATCAAATTAACCACGGGAGAGTTACACTACAAATTTTGTCTATTACATATACCAGAGATACCTAATAGATTAAAGGGCTTTAAATCCAAATTAGTCATAATTAAATTCATGGAATCATAAAATACTTTAAATTGGAAGAGACCTTAAAAAACTTCTAGTTCCAAACTGGCCTTGAATACTTCTAGGGGTGGGACGTCTACAAGTTCTCTGAGGAATCTCTGTTGGTATTTCTCCACCTTCACAGTAAAGAATTTCCTTGTAGTATCTAACCACTTTAGGTTTAAAGCCGTTGCCTCTCATCCTGTCAATAAATGTCCTGGTAAAAATTCCCTCTCCAGCTTTCTTGTATTCTTTAGTTATTTTAAGGCATTAGGCATCTATAAATATTCATATTTTATGTAGTACCTAATCTTACATGTTATCATTATGTTGGGTCTCCTTTTTTTGCATGGTGTTCTAACCACATTACATGACAGTATTTATTTTTGTTTCATCAATTGCCTATGAGGGTGGTGCCAGAAACTTCACATTCAGTCTCTTGCAATCTCTAGCCTCTGTTCTGTTACACTTATTTTTTTATCTTTCTCAAAATAAACCCAAAATTTTATCTTCTGTGAAAATCAGCATAGGTAATCATGTTCAAAATACTGCTGTGAAAAGAAACTTATAATTATGCAGGTCTTTACCTTTTTCTACTCAAACATTTAGAAACCCTTTATATTTTCATCAGTAGTAATAAAGTTTATTAACCTCTGGAAATACATTGTTCTTTACCCATGTAAAAAACACATTGAAGTTATAAGAATGTTGAAGCTATGAAAGCAAGTCTAAAAAACCTGTAATATAAGACCAATAAAAAACCCAATATATAACCTTTTACTTTTTTTCCCCTACTTTTCCCCAAATGATGTGGTGGATAAGACATTCTATCACATAAAGAAAACTCAGCCGTTCTCTGTTTTTTCATGTGAATTTCATGTGAATGTGAATTTCTAATTTGGCTGAGAAAACACACATAACTTAAACTCTTCTCAAGGAAAAGATGCTTTTTTTATATTTGTGGGATTGTTGTCAAAGGAAGAGTATCTTTTAATGATCTATATAATTACCAGATATTAACATATTGTCTAAATGTCTCCAGTATGATTTAAATTCAAGTGTTGCTAAGTACATATTTTTTAATGTTTTTCTTGAATTTCCACTTAAAAAACAAACAAACAAACAAACAAAAAAACCCCACAGCATGACTAGTTACTTACTCTCCCTGGCCTATCTGACATTTGATCAATCTTAAGTTTGCAAGCAAGTTGCAAGGTTTTTTTTACAAATATTTTAATCTTGGGTTGGAGCAATGGTCTTTGTAGTCCTGTACCTTACCAGTGCCCGTGCTCAATGTTTCCTCCTTCTCCAAAGTCACAAAAGCTCGTAATCTACTTTACTGTATAATAAAACACCATGGGAGAGATTGCTTGTAGATGTCAGCGGGTGATCAGCTCGTGCCCTAAAGCAGGAAGATTGATGGCCCTTCTAAATTTTTTTCCTGAGTTAGTGTAACCACAGATGGCATTTGCTATTATTTGTTACCTGAGTTATTTATGGGCCATGCTTCCAGCCACAAGTCTTCTTGAATAAGAAGCTGATGCAGTTCATCCTATCCCATATACTTGGAGCTGTTATGAGGTCTCATCTACTTCTTGATTCTTAAGTGGCAAGTCAATCTATAAAGATCACACTGTTGCAACAGAATTTTTCCCTGTGTGTTTTATTTAGGTGAGATCTTTCTGGCCAAATACCTCTGAAGAACTTTCAACTTTATCTCATAGAACATGCCAAACATTTTCTGACAGGTTTCTTCTTAGTTCACCATTATCTCAATTTCTTATGGTTTGCAATGTGATATATATGTCACAGTGTCATCTGGAGAACGAAGAATAACTCACCCATATTGCATTTCAGTGTGGATTAACCAAATTTTGACACCTTTCCATTTTGAATTGATGCTGAAAATATGAAACACACTAAATATTAAATGAGAAACACACTAAATATTAAATGAGAAACATTTTTTATGGATCAACAATTTTTTATGGATAAACAATTTTAGCCATTTCAATTGTTTAATGAAGAGTCTTTATTTCACAAAAGAAAATTTGTGATTCTAAAGAACCAAATACCATGTAAAGAAATAAATTTAGAGAAAGCAAAATAGAGTTGTATACTCAGGTGTGTAATAGCTACACATTCTAAATAGTCGAATACCTGTAACTCCAGATATTTTACTTTCAATAAGGTACAGTTTCTGCCCTAAAACAATTTCTTATTATCTAACCAGACTAGGAGAATACAGAGTTAAAAGCAAAAAAAAAAAAAAAAATCAAAAAAAAATCTTAAGAGGTATGAGATGAGTTCCCCAAAGTCAGTATTGGAACAGCTGAGCTAAAACAGAAATTAAGTATCCTGAATCAAACTCTAATGTCTGTGTTCTTAACAAAGAGTACAGAGAACACCAAATATTTATAAAATAAATCAAAAACTTCCAAGAATATGTTAAAACTACTGAAATTGATGATTCATTTTAATTTGTATATTTTTTTTATCCAGTGAGTGTTTAAGTTAATGTCAATCCTTCTATATTATTATATGAAGCACATGTGGAATAAGCCAGCAAATGTCAGTCTTATGAGAATTTTATCTTTTGTACAGATGCTTGATTCAGGTTTTGTTTAATTCTTTCAAGGTCAAAAATCCTCAAGAGACTTAGAATTCTAGAGGTGTATTTTATTACTTCTAATATTCCTTCTGCTCTTTATTTAGATAATCACCAAAAGCATAAAGAATTTAGGTTGCTCACTGAAAAATATTGGCTGAAATAGCTAGCACTGAAATGTCTTCTATCTGTATCAATATTGTATTACCAGTTACTACACTACATTATTAATAATGGTAACCAATTTCTTACCACTTTAATTTTATGTCATTAACTTCTATTGAAACGGGTACAGCTAATTCAAGACATGATAATAAAACCATCATAGCAAACTATTAAGCACTCTGCATAAAGTGATCTAAGGAGTAGAACCAATCTACAGGAATATGTGTGTATAAAACAATTCCATGCCCTCAAGCAGAACTATACAGTTCTTTATAGAACTGTAATAAAAGCTTGTGGGGAAAATCCTGTCCCTGCAGAAACCAAAGGCAAAACTCCCATGGGTCTTTTACAAGGTGTTGAATATCCGCGTCAATATGCATTTTCCCTCCCGATGCATTTTTCCATAAATTAGAATTCTGATATCATTTGTTATCAATAGATAAAAAATATATCAATAGTACCTGGTAATGATTTATTTACATATTCATAGGTTTATAATGAAGAACAAAATAGAATTCATCATCAAATATAATTTTAAAAATAAAATCACTATTACCTAGGAGAAGACTGTTCTTTAATCAATTATTTTCAAAATTTTTGTAGTTACATGATCTACTTTTCTCATAATACATAAAATAATTCTGAAACTTTTGTAGATTCAGAATTGTAATTTGTTGATAATTATTTGTCATCTGCTTCTTCAAATAACAGTCACACCAATAGAAATTAAAATACTGTTTACCCTCAGAAATATCTTGAGGACCAGCAAATTAATAGGAAAGAAATTGAGATCAAAAGGAAAAAAACCCCTGTAATTCTAAATCCGGTTTCTTTTCTTCTATATACAGGGGGAAAAAAAAAGAAAAGGAAAAAAACCCTAAATTGTAGACCCTACAGGATATGGGCTAATGGAAAAAAGATGATCATTCAAAATTATAAAATATTTTATGTGAGGAAAATTTTAATAAATTTTTTAGCTTGGACAGAATATATTTTAGGAGGGAAAGTGACAGGTTTTTAAAAAGCTGAATGGTATGAACAAAAATTAGTTGGGAAAGGTTTGCAGTTTGCAGCTTCAAATTAAAAAAAAAAAAAAAGTAATAGGATAATTTTATGCATAAATTTGACCACACATGTAAGTCTCCTGCTAGTACTTCATCCAACAGTGAATGCTATTACAGGAGGGAACCTGGAGAGTCTCTTTTAATCATAGCCTACTAGCATGTGTGCAAGAACCAGATAAAGAGGAATATGAGAGACCTGGCTTCTCTTCATTTGATTTCTGGTCCCTATCACAAAGTGAACACATGACAGCAATGTATAAGCAGCTGTATGAAAAGTTGAAAAGACTTCTTTATAGAACAAGAATTGAACAGCAGATGACTTGTGACCCTAGAGCACAGACCATTTCAGACAGTCTTGTCAGTGTAAAGTGCTGTTACTTGCTCTGTTAACTTGATAGAGTTAATTGAGCCCAGAGAGAACAGATTCAACGTTTCTGCTTGCTAATATTCTAACATTTTAACATTGCAGCTGTTAAAATTCAAAAGATGACAAGGAATTTTTTTAGGTAAGTGAGTTATTGATGAGAAAGCAATCAATAACGACTTCCTCTGGTAGCTCAGGTATCAGGAATTTTATGTATGTGACATTGGAAAAATTTACATTACTAGACTTTAATCCTTTAGCCTTTTCAAAAAAAATCAGAAAGATTTTTTTAATTGAAGAAAACAAAGAAAGAAAGAAACAAACAACAAAAATCAGCCCAAAACCAAACCTCTGCCCCTGAACCACCACCTGAAAAAGAACAAATTATACCACAACCCACCATCGCCTACATCCTTCCTTGTGACAGTTTTCTCTCCTTTCAACTTCCAGGACCTAAACCTGTGCTGCCATTTTGCTCACAAAAAGACTGAGACCAATAAAGTTTAAGCTATTTATAGAAATAATTAGTAATATGCATTACTAATCTCCAATTATTTATTAATCACAGCATTTAAAAAAGAGAATTTGTTAGCAGACATCACATGATCAAATTTCATGCTGGAAACTTCTCAAGATGTTTAGGAAGCAACAGAAAAAAGAGTAACTTAAGTAGTGCACTAAAAATTTATGTGTTTTCTACACGAGCACAATGAAAATACGTTCTCTTTAAATCTCAAAACTTACTTGCTAGAAAACTAATTTGCAGATCTGTTCATTTAAAGAAATTTTATATTACTAGAAATTTAACATTTGAGTCTGTGATTTTTTCTTCTACATCACTTACTTCACTGCACAGCATTATTTTTATGGATTGTGAACTCACCAAGAACTTAAAAGTGCTTCATATGAATCCAATGAAGTGGCACTCAAGGTTCCACACCTTGGCTGCAGGTTGCCTTTATTACTGGCACAGTAATAGCAGTACTAACATTTGTGTTTATGTAACAGCTTCTAAGTCATAATTTCAGGTATTCACAATTGCCTCATGCCTTCAGTTTGAGGATAAAATGTATCAGGAACAAGCTGCCCAAATATTTTTCTGGGTTTTATGTAAACAAAAATCCATTTAAGGACTGCAAGACAACTGAAAGAAAAGCAGCTGCCCCGTAGTCCATATACTTATTCCTGGCAATCCTTAATTTAAAACTATGTAAATTTATAGATGCAGTGAAATAATGAATAATAAGAATATGCCTTATGGGAGAGTGCTCTTTTGTGATCTAATGGAAAAATCTTTTTTTCCTTAGTATTTCTTATGAGAATAAGGAATAAAGATATTCCTTATGAGAATATCTTTCTATTGTTTAAGGAGTTTTTTTCTGTTCCTCTTGTTGATTATTTAATGGCAGGTGGTTTGTTAATTTTATTTTTTAAATTTCTTATTAATTAATTAAAGCTCTCAATGAAGTAATTTTTTCATATAGAATTCTTGGTAGTGTAGCAGAAAATATTGAAAGAGATGGAGTAGCAGGAGCAAGAGTGTATGTAAGCTTTTTTAAAATAAGACTCATAGTTTAATTCCCACATAGTTTATACCTACCAGAGCAGAGAGAGCATATTTAGGGCAGTGATTTTATGACAAGTGAGGGGAAAATAATAACAAAAAAAAAATAGATTTTGTGTGAAGATTTTGCTTTTTCCATAGATATTATTTAAAGTTTGCTGAACCTTGGAATATTACATTTCTCACAATGCAACCCCAGACTGTCACATTTCACTATAGCCTTACATATTATTTGGTCTTGCTTGGTTTCACAGGCAGCAGCTAAAGCTCTGCCTGTTGTTCTGGTGGCTTTATCTGACTGAAAATTCTCAGCCTTCTTTTTTTTTCTCTCATTTTGCTGAACATCTTTTGTAACATAGATGTCAAAATTATCACCCAGTGAAAAAGACATGTGGCTGTGATGTGGCACAACTGTCAAGGCACAGAGATGTTGTGCAGAGCAGACACACTGTTATGTCGCATTATGTAGGTTATCTGTCTAAAGTATTAATTGTTCAGGATCCATAGTCTGCTGTCGTGGATTTACTGATAAGCAAGTAAGCGTATAAATATGTCCTAATTGGCTACCTGTGCTAAGTTGCTGAAACACAACACAAAGGTATCTCAGTGCAAATAAAGTCTGAGAAGGGAAAATTCATTACCAGGTAACACTTCCTCTCAGCCACTGAAAATAGTTCCATCAACCTCAGTAGCATGGAACCATCTTAACACATTCATACATATTGCCCTCCTCCTCTCCACTTACTGCATTTTGCTCAGAAATATCCACCCCGAGGGCATGGAGTCTTCCACAGGCTGCAGTGGTGTGGTTCTCTACACAGGTTACATGAAAATACCAACCCCTCCATGGTTTTGTTCCAGGAGCTGCAGGGGAACACCTCCTTCCCCTCGTTCTTCACTGATCTTGGTGTCTGCAGGCTTGTTTCTTGGACTTTTTTTCCTCAGTTACCAGGCAGCATTTTGCTTTTTCTTGGATACATTTCCACAAAGGTGCCAGCACCCTGACTGCGGGGCTCAGCCACGTCCTACAGTGGATCTGTTGGAGCTGGCTGGAACAGGCTGAGCCCAGCACAGGGCACACCTGGCCTCTCCTCACAGATGTTGCCCTTCCAGACCATCCCCACCCCAACACCACCCTTGACACACACAGGGAATACAAGGGGTCTTTCTAAACAACAGTATTTTCTCTTATTACACAGAATCTACAGTTTTAATTTACTTGATCATTATAAATACTATCTTCAACGTTGCTGATTTTAATCTACTACTGTTTCATTTTTTGGTAGTTGAATATTTTGACTAATAGTTACATATTAGGTAGTATTTGATACACAATATTTTGACATTTGGTTCAATAAACATGGAAGAAGTATTGCTGCTAATGCAAAAACTCCCCCACTTTTTAAAAATAAAAACAAAATTTTGAGAATGCATCTTTAGGTTTTTGAAAAATATTTCCCTGCGAGATTATCTTTAAAATCTGAGCAATCTAGGGTGCTCTAACAATAAGATTAAAATCGTAAAAAAAAATTGACATTAGGTCTTTCCAAAAGTGAAGACAAACATTTAATTTAAAAAGGCCTACTACAGTGTCTATTTTTGTAAATGAAAAGAAAATACAAATGTTTTATTTCATCGTTTGGAATTTTCTCTCTAATTAAACGAAGACGTTTTGACTCATGGTTCTATTATATATATATAGATAGATTAAGAGTGATATCCATTTTTATGCAAAATAAATTTTAAAGAATGCTCATATTCTTAGTTTTAAAAATTTCATAAAAATATAATTATGGGGTTACAGAAAATGTATTTATTATGTAAAATATGTTTACTGAGCCTAGATATGGAAGGTTTAAATTCTGCTTCAGAAGTATCATTAAGTACCCCATAACTGATGAGTCTTAGTGACAATGAAGAGATTATTTATATTTAATAAATCAGAAAGCTTGTTTGATTCTGATATCATGATTAAGTGATTAATGCATAACGTATATAATGCATATAACATAGAACATATAATGCATATAACATTGTGTGTTTCCTCAGCTGTTACCCTGTATTAGAATATAGGTGTTGAGTTAATCCATGCAAAAACACTTGCATGCTGCTAATGTTTTTACTTTAAGAATGAAAGAAAGAAGATTCTACTATTCTTCCCTAAATCTGGACTTATCACCATTCAGATATCTGATATCTGTTGGCTTCTCTAGTTCCTGTTGGGTTGTTTTTTGTTGTTTTTTTAAAAACACTTTGTGAACGCAATTAAATAGTAATTAAAAACTTAAACTCAAACAGTGTTGTAAATACTACACTGACACATAAGCACACTCATTTCCTTCTGGTCCCACTGTCCCTCAGATGACAAGTGTTGCACTGGTTACTGCCCAGACCAGCAAATGTTTCAACCAAATAAACATGTGATGGAGATATGAGCTCTTTCCTTTGTTAAAAACAAACAAACAAACAAACCAACCAACCAACCAAACAAAAAAAAAACCCAACAAAAAACAACATTTAGCAGCTTCTTGACTCTTGGAATCTGAAACACCATATTATAAATGAACTTTCAAGTGTTCTGTTTTTCTGGGTTTTCTAAGACTCAAGCTGCTTCAATTTGCAAAAACTTTGTTCTTTTTCTAATTCTGACCTCTGACTTTTCATTTCTTTGGGATCTTTTTGTTTCTCTATCAGTATTTTTTTGTTTGTTTGTTTTTTAGAAGTTCAGATATGGCTGCCAGCATGCAGACCTAGGACCCAGGCTATACTATACTATGAAATAAACTTAAATGCAATCTTAACACCAGAATGGAAATCACTCAGGCTGTACTATACTGTGAAATAAACTTTAATGCAGTCTTAACACCAGAATGGAAATTAATCTAAATTTTTACTCCAAACTCACAAACATGCCTTCAGTGAATATCTTACTGGTGGCAAAACAGCGGCACAAAAACCCAACTGGTGGTAGTCTGAACCCTCATTTCCCACAGCACTGGGGATGTCAGATAGCTGTCTCTCCTCTAAATAACTGAAAGTAAAAAATGAGATTTTTAGTGAGTTCTTCCTTTACATATCTAAGCTATTTGATAGTACTACTGCTGAAAGGGCATAACTGACATTTTGAATCCACAGACTGTGTGCACAGTATCCCACATCACTAAATAAGAATGACTATGACACAAAGATAGGAACTGAGAAATATATGCTATATTTGCAGGTTTTGTCATGTAAGAGGAAAAATCTTTAACCTTTAACCTATTTTACTGTTTTTAGGAGGGGAAGTTCCTCATCTCTGAATTAAGAGCGCTTATATTTTTTTCAGAGGAGTAGTTTTAAATATTTTTTCTCCATTCCACAGCTCTTGACAAAGCCAGTGCCTTTAGACAGTTCTTGTCACTGTATAACTGTATTTAGAACAGATTAAAAGCTGAATGTTGTTTGTGGTGCCTTAAACATGTCTTATGAAATTTTCAAATTAGAGCCATCTCACTGTCAAGATTCATGGTGATGGGGGGGGGAGGGTCTAGAGTTTTCTCATCATTTTAGTTCCTATGGGCAATGTCTAAGATCTTGTCGATACAGAATCAAGCATATCAAACGGCAACAAGCTTGGAAGTTGGAGAAATTGTGATTATGTGCCAGAGGCATGATCTCTAGCTCCACTGTAATTGTCACTGTGACCTACTGAAATGAAAATAAAATGCATTTAATGGTGTTTTTCTCAATTAGCAATATCACTGCACGATGCTGAGAATATTTAACAACTTCAGCAGAATGACAGCAGACACAGCTTTATCATATATAAATGAAAGAGTTGTAATAGGCTCAGACACAAATATACATAACACAGCTGGGGGTTGCTCAATTTGTAACCTGCGTTTCTCAGCATATCCCTACACCACTAGAGCCAAACAAAGCCTTCCCCAGGGATGACATGCAGGCAGTACTTCTAAATGGCATGCTGTCACATATGTCAAGCTTTCCCATGGCTTGAATCGGCCATAGGCTCAACAGCAGATATCACTCAGCAGAACACTGAATTATTTCTTCATTGCAATCCTATTTGTAATGATTACTTTATTGAGATCTTATGAAAACTTTCTCTTTAATTTTACTCAAAATATTTATGAAATGTTTTGTTTACTGATTTATTTATTACCAATGGTAGAATGAAAACTTACCAGAAAAAACTTAAGATAAAATAAATATTCTGAAGATTCTTCCTTATTGGAATGTATTGTTGCCATATCAGTTTTCATCATAATGCTGAACATTATTTCTCTCACCACTAAGAACTATATTGAATGATCATATCTCATTTTTAAAATGTTCAATATAAATATCATCACATCTGATGTTAGAAGTCAAAATGTTGAATTAGATTTTTTTACTGAAATGTGTTACTGAAGTTTCATTTTTTAACTTCTACTGATTTGATTTTTTTTTCTTTATCCATCTTTATTTGATATCATCAATAATATGTGTATTGTAATATAATCTTGGTTTTCAGTACCTGTAAGAGTAGAAAACAATTCTAAATGATTATACTTACCTTGATGTTTAACAGGGATTGAGTACGAAAACAAAAAGAAATAAAGTACATTTCATGGAAAATAAGCAGCACTGCAAATGCAAGTAAGTAATTTGTACGAGAGAAGAGGCAATTTTGTCTTACTTTTTCCTTTCAAATATATTTTGATAGTGAACCCATTCCTCTGTCATTTCTGATGACACTTCATAGCCTGACCAAGAGTAACTTTCATATATAAGGTAACTGATCAGCAAACTGCTTCTTTGTTAAGGTCTGCAATAAAATGGACAGATGTTAGCTTAAATTATTCCCAATTTTTTAACAATTTGTACAGTTCTATAAGATATCCTATCAGATGAGTGGAATGAGAGAGGTTATGGTGCCATGTATGTTGGAAAGATGAAACCAGTTTAGAATCATTCTCTTGCAGCTGCTGATTTTGAATAGCCAAAAATGGAAAAGGAAGGTTTGACACAGGTGAATAATCAAGTGGATCTGCATTTTAACAATGTGCCTTAGATGCCAAATATCAATACATCTACAACAGCCAGGAAGCCTAGCTTTTCAGAAAGGAGAATAGAGATATTTAAACTAGCTTAACAAAAGAAAATACTGGTAGACTGTTACAAATTTAAATAAGGAAAAAAGAAAAAGGAAAAAAGTAGTCACACTGAAAAGACAGCTTCAACATTCTTAAAAGAATAAAAAACAAAATGTTAATCATGTTTTGTTGCTACAGGTAAATTACTGGTCATGTTTTATAAGACAAAGATAATGACCAGCTGAATACTTGACAATCTCAACACATAAACAGTTTGTCTTACATAGGTCCATAATGTCTGGAACAGATGTTTACTAGCCAAGAAGCGCTAAAATTTGATGCACTGTAACATGTCAGACAATATGTGCGTGTGCATCTCTATAGACATAAAATTTAGTTCTGTGTGATCTTTGAGGTGTTTTTGGGGATACATAGACAGCTCTGAATAACTGCAAATTTTGTTGTCTTTAAGCCTGTATTTTATTTACATCTAGTATGATTTTCTTCTGCAATAAATTCCTCTCAAAAGATGACTTTAAATGTCTAACCCTAGTTCATTTATTGACGCAAATTAGAAAGCACTACTAAAATATTTTATTAACAGATGTAAATAACACTATAAAAGTGTAGGTGGTTTCTAAGAGCTGCCTTTGACTATGAGTTTTCATAGGAAATTAAATGGCATATACCTTTTATTTGCAAATAAATGTCCCAACATTTAGGAAATTACCTCAGTGCCCAACATATAAATAAAATCACATTTCAAGAGTGAATTGTGATAATTTTCCTCTCATAAAATATAATGAATATCAGCTAATAGTCTGTAACATAATTTTAGTAAAAAAAAATCTTGTTGATATTATTGTAAATTTCTAGTATACTGAAAGAGAAATTTGTCTTGCTCTTCTATAGGGAAACTGAGTCAGTAGGAGCATAATGCTGTGTTATAGTGACTTAGATGTTCTTCTGTAAAACAGGAGGGTAGGTACTAGCCTTTGCTTTTAGGAGTGTTTTAGAATTTTACATTACTATGTTATGTCTTACAAAAAATGAAAGAATTAGTAAAATCAAAATATAGGAAAGAAAAACGACATTATTTTTCCACTTAATATACTTAGTCATACAGAGTTAAAGCTGTCTTTTACCTACCTTTGCTGTAGTCCTGTGACTGATATTCCTGGCCACAATGTTTCAGCCTACAGGGATGTCAAGGTTTCCATCTTGGGCTTAAATGAAAAAACTAACACTCTTGTTATTTTAATTTTTGCTTCTGATGCTGAAGAAAATCCAGATACTGACAATAAGAATACTTTTCTGCCCTGCCAGTTTGAGCCTCAAACTTCTTTGAGGCTTCTTTGGGGAAAAAGAAATCGAACAAGTAGACAGACTTTTAATAAAGTCTAAAGTCTCAACTAATCTGGCATGATTTGAAATTAACTAAGCATATAAATGTTGTGTTAAAGCGCTACATCAAGTTCTGATAAGTCTTGCTGGGGAGAAGATGTATGAAGGTAAAATGCCCATTTTTCTGCTCTGGCATTCTGTCATAGTGAACCATTCCCACTGCAGACAGAGCCATCTAAATAAAGAGCTTTCAGTAAATAGTTATGTGTGGCACAAACCCTTGACATAAACCTAATTCCAATGGCAATTTGACTCTAAGGTATATTTAACACGGAATTTTTACCTGTCAATGGGTATTCTTTTCTGAAGTCCATCACAGAGAATGTAACCTACATTGGAAATCAGAGAAGAAACTATAGGGTGGAAAGATTTTGCCAAATGTTTTGGATGTGGAGACAGGAAATTATAAAAATAACTGACAATCCTGTGGCTTTAATATCATTAATAAATACTTTGATAATAAATAGTTCAGAGAGTATTAATGAATATTTAAGGTTTGGGTTTTTTTCTTTCTCTATCACAAGAAATGAAAACTTGAATGTCCATCTCCATCCTCAAATCTTGAAATATTAAATTAGCAACTTTGGAGACCAATCGTTTGGAATTTAGGTTCAGGTTCCTAGTGTTATGAATATAGAATTTTCTATATAAAATAGAACATGTTGAATATGAGAGATATAAAATCAGTGGGAGATATTCACATTTCCTAACATACATACCTGACTTTGGATGGGACTCCTTTGGTGGGATAACCGTGGCTGGATGTCAGGTATGCCCTAAGTTATTCTACCACTACTACCCTCAGAAGGACAGGGAGGGAAGAAAGTAACATGGAAAAGGCTCCTCCCCACTTTCTCCCTAATTCTTAGCTTTGATTGTTGAGCGCTCATCACAGGGTACAGAATATCTCTTTTGTCAGTCTGAGTCAGCTGTGGCAGCTCTGTCCTCTCCCAAGATCTCCACTGCCGTTGTAGGACAACAGAGAATGATGAGCCAGTGCTGTACAGAAGTAGCCAAAGCACCAGTGTGTTACCAAAACCTTTCCAGCTACCAGTGCAAAGCACAGCACTACAAGAACTGTTGGGTAATTTAACTCCATCTCAGACAGACCAGATACACTCAGCTTTAAAGTGATAGAAAGAATTCTGTTCCCATTAAAGAAACAAATTTTTCCGTACAGGTCTGGGTTTTTTACATACCTAATGTGATTTAGGTATGTAAGCTCTCAATAAAATGAATGAACAACCATTAGTAGAGTCTAAAGAGTAATCCTGATGATTCTAATGTAAATATACAATGTTTGATTAAATTGCCTAAAAGGGGGATCCTTAATCTTAGTTACCTTCACAAGTTTCCAGCTGCTCCAGAACATCACTCCAGGTATCTTGTAGGACCTGTATTAATCAAGTGAGTATCTTTCAGATATCTTAGGGCAAAAACAATGGCTGTACTGATATATAGATGAACAAACCTAAATCACAGTGTCTGCTTGTGATGAATTCCATTTTTGTGCTGCACAGACTGTAATTGCTGCCTAAAAATTGCCTCCAGTGTTATTTGAAGTTACTTTAAATTATCTTAGAAAAAAGATGGGAGATCCATGCCCCGATGAAAATGGAGCTGGAAGCCAGTGAAGATATTCTAGGACTCAAATGACACTTGCCATATTTTCTTAGACAAGTAAATTAAGTCCTTGAAGTCTACTGCCTATACTGGAAATCTGTACACACAATTCACATGAAGACACCACCCATGATGATTCAGGAATATGAAAAGATATCACAGTTTCCATATCATTTATCTTTAATTAAGGTTTATCTATATAATAGTATAATTAGTCAAAGTATACAAAATCAATACATTGTCAACATCCCTGATTCCAATGTGCATTTAACTATAAATGTATTTGGATGCTGCATTTTCTTGTCCACTGGAAATATTGTGTGTAAGTCTTCAGGAGCTATAATTTCTTTAATGAGATTAGGATGTCAGAATATGTTGTCTGACATTCTTCAGGTTTAATGCTACCAGTGATTGACAAATCTATTGAGAAACAAGACTTTGTGCTGTTGAACCTCACCACAGACAGGAATTCTGTGTAACACGCTGTGTGTTCAACAAAGGTGGGCTCATCCGCTGATGCCACACCTGGGGTTCCTCACATCAGAAGGGGCAGAAGATTGCTATCAACTTTTCTATACTTTCCATCCTTTATGCAACAAATCTTATGATCAGCCTTGAATATTTCTTACTTTCTTATTGACATTTCAAAAGAAGCAGCAGTTCCTGGGTAGAAAACACACACTGACACATGAAAAGTTTAATTAAATTGTCTAAACCTGGAATAGCATTCAATTGCAAGAAGAATCTTGACTTAGAATCATGGAGTCATAGAACACTTTCAGTTAGAAGGGACCTTTAAAGGCCTTCTAGACCCTGAGACACATTTTTTTAGTGCCATTACATGTTTAGCAGATTATTATTCTGCCAGTCATGTTTGGTTGTCTGGAAGAGAACGGATTTCCTCTATATTCTTTATCAACTCCACATAGATGCCCCAGATGCCCTAGAGCTCCTCAGTGGGATAAATACTTTTATATGAGCAACAGAATTAAGGTTTTAATGGTTTGATAACCCAAAATGTGCTCTATAGTTTGCAAAAAAGATATTGGTATCTCTTCCAGAGATCAATACATTCACCTTTTCTTATGCAGTGAATTGCCCTTGGAGGTTATTGCAAAGTGAGACCAGAGTGACTAATTAAGACTTGTATGCCTTTTAAGTACCATAAGTAGGGCAGATAAATCCCAAATATCTGTATCTAAATTAGAAGGCTAGTCTACATTGATTCTCATATAGGCAATGCAGAAAGATTGATTCTTCCAAAGAGCTACTTGGAGCAGGCATCTAATTTAAGTGCTCTGTATATAGAATATCTTCTCATCCTTTGCTAATTACAGAGAAAAACCTTAGGATTTTTACTTTCTCTTGCTTTCTCTGTCCTATTTTTTTTCATTTTAGGAGGCAAAAAGAAAATAAAAATGTCAGGGGGATGCCGACATCAAAAAATAATGAGAGATGTTGTGACTGTGTTGCTTGATTGCAGTATGAAGAAACTAAGGATGTGATCTGGTTTTGAATTATTACAATTTTTATATATTTTGGTAATTTTCAGGATGTGATGCCTAAGGTGATACAACATTTGCTACACACATAATATCGTTATCTCTCATTTTGACCAGAATTTCCACCTCAAGAACTGTTAAATATTTTGTTGAAGCTGGTACATTGTAAAACAAAGCTATTGAGAAAACGATATTACCAGAAAATAATAAAAAAGATCAGTCAATAAGAGGAAATTGTAACCTATAATTTTGTAATTAGCTTATTTTGTATATAATATATTATTAAAGATTGATGCAGAATTCTCTTAGATTTTAAAATAATATAATAAAGAAGCGACATACTGAGAGACTCCCTGGGCTGATTTGACCCTCTAATTATCAGTGGGTACTGCTGATACTCCAGGCTGTCAGTGATGAGATTGAAAGGAGGAGTGTCAGGGCAATTAAAAGGGACTTTGGGGCACTGGGTCAAGGGGAGGAGCACAAGCAGTGCTCTACTGCACAAGCAGTGTTCTACTCTGCCTTAGGTGGCAGAGAAAAATGATGAAAGGAATGGGAGAGTCCACATTATCAAGTGGCTCAAGGGTTGATGTCATCAGCAGAATTTTGGGTTCTTTGATCATGGGGCAACTTTTTCAGCACCTGGCCTGCTGGAACTGGATGGGCAGAAGGATCTTAGCTTGTGAACTGGTGGAACTCATTGAGAGGGCTTTAAACTAGGTTTGAAGGGTGAAGGGGACTCATCTGGGCTATGTAGAAGCAGACCCAATGGTGAGGAATCTGAGTTAGGAGTGAAAGCAGCAGTCCAGCTGAGGTGTATGTATACCAATGCACGCAGCATGGGTAACAAACAGGAAGAGCTGGAGGCCATGGTGCAGCTGCAAAGCTATGATGTAGTTGCCATCACAGAAATGTGGTGGGATGACTCACATAGCTAGAGGCCTGCATTGGATGGCTAAAAGCTCTTCAGAAGAGACAGGAAAGGGAGAAGAGTTGAAGGGGTGGCCCTTTATCAGGGGAGGCTTTTGATGCCATTGGTATGAAACTAATGGCAATGAGGTTGAATGCCTATGGGTAAGAATTAAAGGGAAGGCTAATAAGACTGACATCTTGCTGGGGGTCTGTTACCATCCACCCAACCAGGAGGAAAAGGTGGGCAACTTACTCTATAAGTAGCTGGAGAATGTTTCAGGATCATCACCCTTTGTCCTTTTAGGTGACTTTAAGCTACCAGACATCTGCTGGGAACTTAATACAGCAGAAAAGAGGCAGTCCAAGAGGACTGTGTGGAAGACAACTTTTTGTTGCAGCTGGTAGGTGAGCCCACCAGGGAAGGATTATTTTAGATCTGCTGTTTGCAAATAGAGGTGTGTTGGTGGGACATGTGGTGGTTGGAGACCATGTGGAGCAGAGTGATCATGAAATTATAGAGTTCTCAATACTTGGTGAAATCAGGAGGAACAACAATAAGACTTTTACATTAGACTTCCAGAGGGCGGACTTTGGCCTATTTGGGAGACTTATTCAGAGAGTTCCTTGGGAAGCAGCCCTTAAAAACAAAGGAGTCTAGGAAATGTGGGTGTGCTTCAAAACAGAGATATTAAAGGCACAGGAATAGGCTATTCCTGTGTGCCAATGAGTCGAAGACACAAATATCCAGCGTGGATGGGCAACCAGGTTTTTAAGGAAATTAAGAATAAAAGGAGGATTTATCATCTTTGGAAGGAGGGTCAGGTCTCTCAGGAAGTTTTTAAGAGTTTGCTAGGGCATGTAGGAAAAAGATTAGAGAGGCCAGATCTCAGTTAGAATTATTTTGGTAACTTTTGTAAAGAATAGTAAAATATGTTCTTACAAATATATTAATGGCAAAAGAAAAGGTGACACCATCCTTTGTTCTCTGCTGGATGTGGGAGGGAACTTAGTAACTGCAGATGTGGAAAAGGCAGAAGTGCTTAATGACTTCTTTGCCTAAGTCTGTAGTGGGAAGACAGATTGTCCTCAGGACAGTTGTCCTCCTGTGTTGGTAGATGGTGTCAGGGAGCAGAATGGTCCCCCTGTTATCCAGGAGAGGCAGTCAGAGAACTGCTGAGCCACTTGGACATTCATAAATCTATGGGATCAGATGGGATCCATCCCAGGCTGATGAGGTAGCTGGCAGATGAGCTTGCAAAGCCACTCTCCATCATTTACCAACAGTCCTGGCTCACTGGTGAGGTTCCAGATGACTGGAAACTGACCATTGTGATACCCATTCACAAAAAAGATAAGAAGGAGGACCCTGGTAGTAATAGACCAGTCAGGCTGACCTCAGTGCCTGGTAAGCTAAAGGAGCAGTTTATACTGAGTGTCATCACACAGCACTTACAGGATGGTCAGGGTATCAGACGCAGACAGCACAGATTTAGGAGGGGTAGGTCATGTCTGACCAACCTGATCTCCTTTTATGACTAGGTGACCTGTCTGGTGGATGCAGGGAAAGCTGTGGAAGTTATTTGGACTTCAGCAAGGCCTTTGACACTGTCTCCCGCAGTGCACTCCTGGAAAACCTGGCAGCACACAGCTTGGACAGGAGCACTCTTTGCTGGGTTAGGAACTGGCTGCATGGCTGGGCCCAGAGAGTGCTGGTGAACGGTGCTGCATTCAGCTGGGGACAGTCACCAGGGGTGTCCCTCAGGGGTCTGTGCTGGGGCCAGTTCTGTTCAATATTTTTATTGATGACATGGATGAGGGTATTGAGGCTTTCATTAGTAATTTTGCAGACGACACTAAACTGGGAGCATGTGTCGTTCTATTAGAAGGTAGTAGGGCTCTGCAAAGAGACCTGGAAATATGGGATGGGGGATGGATGGGTGGAATCCAATAAGATGAAATTTAATAAGTCCAGGTGCTGAGTCCAAGTGCTATTGACCACAATAACCCCTTGCAATGGTATAGGCTGGGGACGGTGTGGCTGGACAGTGCCCAGGCAGAAAGGGACCTGGGGGTGCTGGTGACAGCAGCTGAACATGAGCCAGCAGTGTGCCCTGGTGGCCAAGAAGGCCAACGGCATCCTGGCCTGGATCAGGAATAGTGTGGCCAGCAGGAGCAGGGAAGTCATTCTTGCCCTGTACTGGGCCCCTCAGTTTGGGAAGGACATTGAGACGCTTGAACGTGTCCAGAGGAGGCAATGAGGCTGGAGAGGGGCTTGGAACACAAACCCTATGAGGAACGGCTGAGGGAACTGGGGTTGTTTAGCCTGGAGAAAGGGAGACTCAGAGGTGACCTTATCACTGTCTACAACTTCCTGAAGGGCGGCTGTGGTCAGGTGGGGGTTGGTATTTTTCTTCAGGCAGCAACTAACAGAAGGAGATGACACAGTCTCAAGCTGTGCCAAGGAATATATAGCCTGGATATTACAAAAAAAGTTTTTTACAAAAAGGGCAATAAAGTACTGGAATGGTCTGCCTAGGGAGGTGGTGGAGTCACCGTCCCTGAATGTGTTAGAAAAAGACTAGATGTGGCACTCAGCACCATAGTTTAGTTGAGGTGTTAGTGCTGGATTGGACTCGATGTTGAAGGTCTCTTCCAACCTAGTGATTCTGTGATATTATACCTCAAATAAGTTGGCCCTGATCACTGCAATTCTTACATGCCTTTTGTGTTCATAGAATAAATATTTCTAATTCATCTAGAGGGAATGTCTTCTAAAAGAAAAAATATCTTCTAAAGAATGTGGCAAAGGGAACTTATTAGACATACCACTACTGACCACAGAGATATTAAATTTGGGAAAACTTCTTCCCCGAAAATGTTATCAATCATTGGAATAGGTTGCTCAGAGAAGAAGTGGAGTCACCATTCCTGTAGGTATTTATAAGATGTGAAACTTAGGGATATGGATTAGTGGTGGACTTGACAGAGCTTGGTTAATGGTTGGACCTGTCCATCTTAGATGTCCTCCCAACCTAAAAAATTCTATGATTCTATAAATTGAAAACAAAATCATAAAAGTATTACTACCTAACTCAGATTATACTTTTTCAAGGTTGATGAAATTCCAGTGCTTCTGGCTTGGAAAAAAACACAGAGATACCAATGTATTTTTTTCTTGTATGAAAAACATATGCCTGAATTATTATTTAATTCTCTTTTCCATCAATATTTTACTATTGATTATTTATTTACTGTTATTCCCAAATTAAAGTTTACTTATTCAGTATCAAAAGCATTATACAATGCTGAGTTTCTTGTAATGAAATACAAAATAGTAAGAGTTGCTTGATATTTACTGAGTCAGACCATTTACGTTATTAGAATTATGAAACAAAAACTTTTGTATACAATGGGATCTATTTCTATTTTTGTCAGGATTGCTATAACATGGCAGTGAAACTTCAGCTTCTAAACCAAGTGTCTGCCAAAGCAAGATATTTAATTTGCATGCATGACACTAGAGAGGAGGAAATTAATTTGGCTGAATAAAATCAATACATATATAATGGCAAACAACAGTCAAAATAAATCTTACTATTTTTGTACCTCCAGGGTGTAATCCAGACAGCTGTAATTAAGAACAGGTCTCCTCTCCTAAGGGTTCTAAAAACAGGTAGAATGTGTTAGAAATCTTCATTCATTTGCAGTTCAATCTGCTTCGTCTTAGGCATGTATAAACCTCTGCTGCTAAATATAAGAGAACTTGCAAAAACAATATTTGTATTCTTGATTATTTTCATAATTAAAATCCATTTTGTCCATGACTCTGTTTTACTTAATTTTGTCCAAAAAAAATCTGCAATAGAGTGAGCAGCCACTAAGCAGTACAGACACCTCCAGCCTGATGTACTTTTAGACTAGTGAGCTGGGGCTTTGTTCCTAATACTGCTTTTTTATGAGCACTGATATTGTGAATTTATGTATAAATTGCATTCCAAAACTCTGACACAACACCACAGCATATTCATCAAAACACTTTGCAAAAGCTCCCAGGGTCAGGGAGCAAAAACTCCGGGCTGCTCTCTGAGAGTAGATGAACCAAGGGTGTTGCAAGGTGTGAAGAACAGTACCCTCACCAAGTAATGCAGTTCCCCAGACCCTGAGCAAGAGTCACAGAGCAAATCTGACCACCACAAATTCAATCAGAAAAAAGACCAGATGACCAGAAAAGTCCAGAGCAATGAAACAGATTTGAAGATGAAAACACAAAATCAGGCCATTGGGATCAACACAATACATAGACAGACAGAGGCATATCTGAGACATAGCATAAGAAAAGATAGGGCCTAAACCCGAATGAAGCTGAGGGAAGTAAGATTCTTGCTTCTCACAACTTTTTCCCACAAAGCTTTCCTCATGGCAGTCTGATTCCAGGCAGCACAGCAGCACCAGATCAGTGCTGGCTTGAGCATTAGCAGCTGAGCCCCTCATACAGAGCCCAAAGCTCTGACACCTGGTACTGAATTCTGGGGCTTGAAACTCAGCTGAAACCAGTGATCACCTAGAGGTGTCAGCTTTGGCTGCTCTTGCTTATTTATGTGTCCAACAGCACTCATGGTCACATGGCCTTAAAGCAAACTATGTAATAAGGCTTTGATATACAAGTAGAATACGGGAGCTATTCATGAATCCATGAGGCAACAAAGCTTCATGTTTTTCATAGGAGAGTCTATAACTAAAGGTTAAACACATCAATGCCTTGTGAATGCCTCATTGTCTCCTCTCAAAATTAAGGGAGGCTAAAATTATTGGTTTAAGTGTAGACATCTGTTACACCGATCATGGAGGGTTGACCCTGCAGGGTCAGAACAGAGGAAACTTACCTGCAGGGCAAGAACAGAGGAAAAAGTAAGAAAAGCCTTGTGGCTTGAGGCAATACCAGGGATATCACTTATAAGTTGCCATCACAGGCAAAATAAACTTGATTGGAGGAAATTTAATTTGTTGAAAATTTAAATAGATTTGTGTAGTGAGAAACAAAGACAAAAGATTAAAAAACCTTTATCCCCACCTTTTCTCAAGCTCAGCATCACTCCATTTCCAACTCTGTCAAGCTACCCATATCCCCAGCAGTGTCCTCCTCACTGCCCTGCAGCGTTTCTCCTTTCTTAAACACTTTTTAACCAACATGCCGTCTTGTCTGCTGGGCTCAGCCTTGCCTAGAGGTGGGTCCACTCTCTGCTAAAGCATCTGTGTCAGGAACAGGGATTCCCCTTGCCGAGGCCTTTAGCCCCACCT
The DNA here is from genome assembly GCA_013401135.1 of Cettia cetti. NCBI lineage: Eukaryota > Metazoa > Chordata > Aves > Passeriformes > Sylviidae > Cettia > Cettia cetti. The sequence continues at coordinate 33,442 of VZUI01057672.1, read as the reverse complement.
CTGCGGATGTCTGGGCATCTGCACCTGTCACACTGCTATTTGTGTGCAGAGTCCTATCTTGGCTCCCCAGCATACCAGACTCTGCAATGTTTTCCACAATAGCAGAGAGGTGGAGAATGCTGTGGTGTATGTTGGGGAACCTCTAAGCAGCAGATTTTTACAAAGTTTAACAGCTTGTCTCTTGAAGTACAGATGAATATTCTGATTTGGTGCCACTCTGACAAATTGCCTGAGCTTATCCAACCAAAATCTTAAATGAAATGCTCTACTAAATAGAAAAATGATGTTTATAACCTTAGAAAAAGAATATCTATGCATATCTGGGAAACTTTCAAACTAAACAGAAAGTTATCTAATGAGCTTTAATGTCCTCAAGGTAACACAGTGTAGGGATATAGGCAGACTCTTTCTACCTGCTACAAAAATGAATAGATGGGATTTTGATAAATTTATCTATATACATAAATTCATGGAGATCTCAATAGACATCCTATTCAAGCTTGAAATAAATTTTAATATTCATGCAATGATTTGTTTAGATGATTATAATACATCTATGTAGACTTAAATTAGCCTCTTAAATTGTGAAAAGAAGATCATTGTTAAGTCTCTTGTGTAATAAGCTTCCTTCTAATGTGTGATTCACATTTGTGGAATTTTGCAGTATGTTCAGCGCCTCCATATGTTGTTGTGGCACGATGCCAGTTACAAATAAGCTTTCTATACAGCCCTGAGTTTTCATAGCCACACATTAAAAATAACCTCAGAGGGGAGAGATAAAACATGGAAATCTGACAGAGAATCTGTCAAATGTCAGCTAGGATTACAGATGCATAGAACTTCCAAGAGATAACTAGAGGCCTTTTATCTGCTCATTGCATGGCTGACTATAATTTTCAAATCAAAAAGATGGTCCAAATCTGTCTCTCTATGAAAAATATTTTTATGGGTTTCCATAATCAAGGTAAATTTAAAAATGGTAATGTTATCTTGGGGAAAAATTAATACATTTTGGTATCTGAATGTCAATGGGATGCACAGATAAAGACATGTTTAAATACATGAATTATAGAACAACTAGTATACCCAAAATCTCTATACCATCTTTTATCCCACAGGATTCTGTTCACTGGGGTTTCCACGATTTATAACATAAATATTCAAGAAGTTTTCTTAGGAATCTGTTGCAATGGACAGAAATGAAATCATGTTTTCACTGTCTGTTAATAATCAGTCTAGAACTTTCTTGACCTTAAGATCTTACAACCTTCTATTTCATGGTGCCCCTTGTGGGGCCACAGATCTTGCCAGAAAACCTTCTCCTGTGTGGCCTCCCCTCCTCAGGATCACAGGTCATGCTAGGAGCCTGCTCCAGATCAGGTTCCCCACAAGTCACAACATCTTTCAGTGCATATCCACCTGCTGTGGCATGGGGTTCTTCTTAGGCTACATTTGCTCTAATATGAACCTCCATGGCCTGCAGAGAGTTGACCTGCTTCATTATGGTCTTCATCAGGGTACCAGGACAGTCTCTGTTCTAGTGCCTGAAGCATCTTTCCCTTCTTCTTCACTAACCTTAGTGTCTGCAGAACTTCCCCTCACATAATCTCATTCCTTTGCCCTGGATGTTGTTTTACTACAGCTTTTTTTATTGTTGTTTTTTTTTTGTTGTTGTTGTTGTTTGTTTGTTTTTTTTTTTTTTTTTTTTTTTTTTAATTCTGTCTTCTTAAATATGTTGTCCCAAAGGTGCTGCCACCATCACTGATGGGCTTGACCTTGACCAGCATCAGTCTGTCTGGGAACTGGCTGGCATTGGCACTATTGGACCTGGGGGAAGCTTCTCACAGAAGCCTCTCATGCAACATTCCCATTAACAAAATCTTGCCACGCAAAAGCAATACATTTGGTCAGAAGTTATTAAGGTTCCTAGGAGGATCTTGAACATATTTTATGGATAATTTTCTTTTGAGATTTTCCTTCTAATTCCAACATGAGACAAATTTTTAATCATGGAAACAAATATGAAATGCATTCAAGAAGATTTAATTCAGGCTTTTCTTTGTACAGCAAGAGAAATTGTAAGCTGATTGGTACCCCCTCAACATTTCACAGTAAAATCAAATTATATATAATCAGATACCAACATTTTGATATGAAAAGTCAATTATTTGAACCTAGTTTCTGTTCAGTAGTGTGCAGAAAACTCTCAAATATAAAAGGGAAATCAGAGAAAAGTCCAACCCTGAGAGAGTATTATGAAGATGGAGTACTGTTTTGCTGACATTCTGAAAGAAAAAAAAACCCTAAAATTTTGTATTACTTTAGTTTTTGTTGTTTCTTTTTTTAAAGAAATATTCAACTTTCAGGTATCACTGATATTCACCAAATTTTTAAAAGCTCTACTCCAATATGGTGGCAAACTGTTTGCCTATGTTTCTACAGATAAAATCATACAATTGACTAAATTTATTGGCAAATCTATTGAAGCCTGACAAATGAACTGATGTTTAAAACTCTTATGCATTCATAAACCACCAAATTTGTCATTTAAATTTGGAGCTTATCTGATAGATACATCTAGCGAACACAGCCACATAAAATGCAGTGTAAATTAATTGGTCTTGTCCTTCCTAAATAGGATAATTTTCTTCTTGATTCAAAGTGTTAATTTGCACTGTGAAAGCTGTAATATGTATTCTGGAAAAGGAAGAAGGTGCCACTCTTTTTTGATTGATTTTTTTTTTAATGTATTAACAATTAACAGTTATTATTAAGTCTTTTTTGTATTCATGAGTCCAGACCTGGACACAGGAATCTTGATCTTGTCTAAGACTCTCAAAGTAATATCTTTTAACATTCTAGGATGTTTCAATAACACTGAATACATCTATATGGTCAAATGAACGTAGCCTTTCATCTCCTTTTGTAGCCATTTGATTTGAAGAGGTTGGCTCTGAAAGTAATTTTTCCTTTAATGACTACAATAAAGGATGAAAACTACTTGCTCAGATGAAAATACTGTTAGCAATAAGTGCAAAAAGATTATTTACTCCAAATAACCAAGTAACTTCTCAATTTTGAATATTGTATTTCTCTTCGAAATTTCAGAGAAATTACAAGTTAACGAACTTGTAGAAGATTAAATCTGTGTTATGATTTAAACCCTAGCTGTCAACTGAACACCATACAGCTGTTCGATCACTCCTCCACCATTGAGATGGGAGAGAGAATCAGAAGAATAAAAGAGAGAAAATTCATTGATTGAGATATAAACAGTTTAATGGGTAAAGCAAACGTCCTTCACAGAAGAAAATAAGTAATTTGTTCACTCATTACCATAGGCAGGCAGGTTTTCAGCCGTGGCTAGTAATCTAGGGCTGCATCACACATAATGGTGACTTGGGAAGACAAATACCATTACACTGAATGTCCTCCCTTTCTTCTTTTCTCAGCTTTACATGTTGAGCACATTGCCATACGGTGCAGGATACATCCCTTTGGTCAGCTGGGGGCGGTCATCCTGCCTATGTCCCCTTCCAATTTCCAGTGTATCTCCAGTCTCCTTGCTGTGAGAGGTGATATGAGAAGCAGAAAAGGCCTTGACCCTGTAAATACTGGTCAGCCATACCAAAAAATCCCTGTGCTATTAACACTTTTTCCAGCACAAACCCAAAACATAGCCCTATACTAACTACTCTGAAGAAGATTAACTCTAACCCTGTAGAAAAACACCTGCAGTACAATGCAGTCATTGGTTATTGCCAGCAGAGCTCCATGAGGGGAAAGTCTTACTTGTCGATCCTGATTTCCTTCTTCAACAGGGCAACCCACTGAGGTGATCAAGAAAATGTAATCTTTTTGGAATTCTGAAAAGGTTTCAATACTGCCTCTCCCAGTATCCATCTGAACAAGTGACAAGCACAGCTGGACAATAACTGCAATGGGTGAGCAACTGACTCATAGGTCAGGCACAGAAAATTGTAGTAAGTGGGATGATGGCAGGCTGGCATCCTATCACTAGTGGGTTCCACAGGGATCCTTCCTCAACCCAATTCTCTTCAGCCTCTTTATTAATGACTTGAATGAAGGACTTGAGGTAATGCTAAGTAAGTTTGCTGACAACACCGAATTGTGAGGAGCAGTCCACTCCCTCAAGGGAAGAGTGGCCCTGCAGAGAGACCTCAACAAATAGGAGGATGAGGCAAACACCAATCATATGAAGTTTAACAATGGAAACAGCTGAATTCTGTACCTGGGCAGGGGCAATCCTGGTTGTGTGTATATACCAGGGAATGCAAGGCTGGAGAGCAGCAGGGAGGAGAGGGACATGGGGTCCTGGTTAATGACAAGTTGAACATGAGTCATTGTGCCCTGGCAGTGGGGAAGGCCAGCTGTGTCCTGAGGGGCACCAGGCACAGCATCATCAACCAGGCAAGGGAGGGGATTTTCCCGCTCTGCTCTGCATTGGGATGGCCTCGCTTTGAATTCTGTGTGCAGTTTTGGGTGCCACAATAAAAGGAAGATATTAGGCCAGTAGAGAGCTTCCAAAGGAGGACAGTGAGGATGGTGAAGGGTCTGGAGGGTATGAGGAGTGACTAAGGTTACTTGGTCTATTCAGCTTGGAGGAGAGGAGACTGAGGAGAGACCTCATTGCAGTCTTCAATATCTTCAAGGTGGGAAGTGGAGGGGCAAGTACCAGTTACTTTCATGATCATGTCATTCTCATGACATGAGCCAAGGGAATGGCCTGATGATGAGTCAGGGGAGATTTAGACTGGATATCAGGAAAGGGTTTTTCACCCAAAAGGGAGATTGAGCATTGGTGGCTCCATTAGACCCATTCACACTGTAAATCCAGCTATTCAAATCTTGGTGAGATGTGAAATGAACCCAAATTTTTCTGCTGTTTTACACTGAAACTCAATTAATACATATGCCTGAGACTGAGATTTTGTCAAGATCATTCGGATGCTACCCAAGCTTAAGGATCTTCTGTCTTAAAATATATTGCAGATACATTTTTTTGTTATAAACATTGATGAAGGCTTGTTTTAGAATTTTATACATTCAGGAAATGTGACTCCTGGGTTGTTTGAGCTCCTTTTGACCTGTACTACTGAGGTGAAGTTGTCTTATTCCAAATCCATTGGCTGCAAACTGTTCTCGAGATTGCCCCGATCAGATCTTTTGCTCTAGTCAGCAAACTCACACTGAATGAAGGCAAGCTGCAAATATCTTCTTAGATAAAAGTGCTCCCAACATACATACAATCCATAATAGATTAATGCAATACCAAAATCAAATAACTGTAGGAGGATAGTATTATGAGAACCTCTGTTTCCAAAAAGTCACTGGGGTTTTTTTATTGTGTGAGTTTGGACAAAAGAGTATTTTTCTCACATGTTGACTAGGAACTTCTCTATGGAACATCCTCCTGTGAGGATATTTCCTCTTATTTTAACAAAGAAGGAGTATGGGAAAAAAGAAGTAATTACTAATGCCATAGGAAAAATTTAATGATCCAATATTTAAGTATCTCTATTCTCAAAAAAGCACCTGAGAAAAGAGTGTTCATGTTATTACACTTGTGGTAAAGTGGTTTGCACTGGATTGTATTCAGCTCAGAAAAATTCCTCTCTGAAAACAGTATAAATGAAATATTACATTTTCAGTAAGTTTATTCAGACATTACTAGAACCATCCTCTATCTCCAGAGAACTCTGAAACAAAGAAATCTGTCAGACTGAGATAAGCATCAACCTTTACATGGAACATAATCTCCTCTTAATAAATATAAAAGATACATCCAAAATAATATTTGTCTAGGGTTTGCCCAGTATGACATGATCATAAAGTCCATTAAGAGACTCTCTAAGCCCTTTCAAAACAACATAGATATAAAAAGCCTGGATATAAAGTAATTTAGGTTGCACACTGAACAAATATATCTAGGAATACCAAGCATGAATTATTATTATTATGGTAATTCTGGGGAATTGTAAAGAAGCAGCGCCAGCAATGACAGCAATGGCAGCATGAGGGCATCACAAGATCATAGATATATAGTCAGCTGTCATTAAATCCACTTGCAAGCCCATGTTCATGTACTCATATAAAAATAAAATCCCTTTATTGCATAATTCCTTTCAAAGAGGCCATTAGGGACACCATTTTTGTAAAAAAAAAAAAAAAAAAAAAAGTTACTGATCCAGTCTTTTACTTCATTTATTTCACAAAGCAAATCACAGATAATCTGACATATCAACACTTAAGAAACAGAGATCATACAATTTTATTTACTAATAACTTATAATTGTTTGCTACACCTGAAGTGTAAATTTGTTTTGTTTCAGAAAATGTATTTTCATACACAAGGCTTTTCAATCTTTAAGCAATGTAAGGCTACTTTTTGTCATAAAATCTCAAAGTATTATCTTTATTAGAGATCTGATGCTTAGACAGAAATATCTTGACTCTAGCATGTATTATTAAATATAATAATAATAATAAAGACCTTTTTTTTCCTTTGGATATGAATGAAGTTATTTTCAATTTCTGTCTGAAACAAGAAAGTAGAAATATTTATCTGAATAATACAAGATTAAACCTATCTGTCACAATATCCAGTAGTATCTGGTAATGTATTCTTGGAAAAGAAAACAGGACTTTAAAGATAGGAAAAGCATATGGACTTGTTTCTCCAAATCATCTCCCAAATTCCAACTGTGGAAAAAGTATTTTCTAATTTGGAAGCCAGATGTCTGTCTCTGACTACACAGATTTTCTTTCCACTGCTTACTGAATTCCCATGGTTTATTGTCATCCAAGTGGCCAGTTACGCAGGATTAATAACGTTTTTTATGAAGACTTTAAGGGCTAGTATTTTATGTTGAAGTAAAATAACAATAACCAAAGAGAAGCAACCAACCTAAAAATGACTCAGGACTCCCTAGTTGCAGTTTTGAGATGACCATGCTCTATTATACTTAAGATTATTATTGATAATGATTTTTTTTAAGAAACACATTGTTCTGTGCTGTGTATATCCTTTTGTACTTGGATGGAAAAAGCAGCCTTCCCATCTATTGCCTTCATTTACCTCCTATTCATATTCCTATATTTCTTTCCTGCTTTTGAGATTTTTCCAAAGTCTGTCTTTCTGTAGTGTCTTCTTACGTAATTTCCTGTTAATATGCTTGCTTTTTATACTGTCACACTGGTGAGGAATTTCGAGATGTGTAGGAGATTGGAAGGAGACACAGCTGGGACAGGTGACCCAAACAGACTAAAGGGATATCCAGACAATATGACATCATGCTCATTATAAAAACTGTAAAGGAAAGAAGGTGAAAGAGGATGACATTTGGAGTGATGGTGTTTGTCTTCCAAAGACAGTGTTATGCATAATGGAACCCTGCTCTCCAGGAGATGCCTGAACACCTGCCTGCCTATGGGAAACAGTGAATCACTTCCTTGTTTTGTTTTGCTTGTGTGTGTGTCTTTTATTTTTATTTTTTTCTTTTTTAAATTATACTGTCTTTATTACATGGGTGTTCTAGATTGTAGACTTTTGATTTGCACCTCAATCCCACTGTTAGGGAAGCCAGCAAATGTCGTGTGGGGCTTGAAATAATGGCTTGGGTTAAACAATGACAGCAACAGAAATAAAACAGGCAAAATATGTTTGCACTAATAAAAGGATTGTTTAGGAATATAGGAAAACTTGCTGAAATTATTCATCTTGCTTTCACTAGGAGTCAGGGTGCATAAAATAACTTCTAAGTTCTCTGGGATTTCCATCTTAATGACTAGAAAATGAGCTGACCAATCTTTGCAGTTTCTTGTACCTCTGAGGACAAACGAAACAAAGTTTCTCTGTCCTGGTGCTCTCAAATTTTTTTCTTCACGATTTCATGGTTTGGGGATATTGCATTCCTTTTATTCAGACTTCACATTCAGACTTCCACTTAATAACGGACTTAGCATGAAACACTGCAGTCATTTTAGGGAGCTATTACTATATTAGAAAAAATAATTGTAAAGAAGCTTAATAATATTATTTGTCTCTCTGCAACACCCCATTAAATAGGAAAATGCAACTTCAACTACATGAGAAAGGCAACAAAACATCTCTGAAAGTTCAAGCTATATCTCAAGACATTACATGAAACTTTGGAGCAGGGAACTTAATGTTTTTCAAATTTCGATGCTATTCATCACTTCCTAAGTTAAAGAATTGAGGTTTTAAAAGCTATTAGTGGAAAAAATTTCCTAACAAGAAATAAATCCTTCTAAAAATCAAAGCTAGACAATCAGTTAAGCCAAACAACTGCAATATTATGATTCTAATATCTCTAACTACCAGAGACACAGTAGCTCAAAAGTGAACTTATACAGAAAAAAAAAAAAAGTCATCATGTCACTTAGCAGGAACTTATGCTTGATGAGCAATAGTCTCAAAACGAAGATTTTAGTATGTTTTAGGAGTATGTTTTACTATGTTCCAGGAGACTCCCCCTCATGGGCCCTGCTAAGGAATTAAGATATTATCAGTAATTTATGAAAGACTATTTCATGCCCGTGTATTCCAGATAGTGGATCCAAAATAGCTTTTACTGCTAGTATTTCGTATCTTATAAACACATACATATTTTTTTAACTTAAAACTGAAAAAATACATAAATCATTAATTCAAGACTCAAAAAGTAAGCCTTCTTTAAAAGAAACAGGTAAGTCTTGGGGAATGGATGCTAGATACTGTAGGGACATAAAGAGTCAACAGAATGAAATAGAGAATATATTTTTCTTACGTGAAAGAACATTTTTACACAATGTCTTTCATTCTTATTTCTGATTTTCTGATTTCAAATCTGCTTTGAGAACATATGGGAGTTTTTATCATATTTTACTGTTTATTAAGGTGTTCTGGTACTATGGTTTTATATTTGAACATTAACTGTGAGTCAAAGTATGGGCTTGGTTCTTACTGAGGTAAATGTAGAGTCGTAAGTAATGGTTCAGTAAACAGACATGCAACTGGGAATTCAAAAATAAGCATTTGAAGATAAAATTAAAAAGAACATGAAGTAGAATGGTATTGAATTAGTTGATATAATAATAATAATAGTGAGTTTTAAACATTGTCGTTCTTTAACATAAGCACACATTCACACATACTCGTACACAGACATACACACATAAAGTCAATTTACTAAGATTATGTATGCAATTCTGCTTCATAATTTTTTTTATTTTTTTTATTTTTGCAAAACAAATTTAAAAGAAATTGTATGGACATGTTTATTTAAAAGAGAAGCCTTCTATATATCTTAAAATAAACATATAGTTGTGACAGGAACCATGCAGAGAGTAAAAATATTTTGTGGAAAGCTCTAATTGAAAGAAACATCTCTCACTGGTTAGACTAGTATTAAAAAATCATGTTACAGAGTATTTCTGCCAAGGTACATTGGAGAGGTATGTAATCATCCATCCATGTCTCCCTTTGAAAGCTCAGCTGGTAGAGCAGATGGTAGAAGTACGGCCTGTAGGAATCCCTAAGTCTCTGATTCAATTCCAGATTGAAGGAGGTCCTTGGTTTTCATCCAAAGCAACCAGGATTATCTTGAGAAGCAGGCCCATGGGAATCTCATGAGGTTTAACAAGACTGGGTGCAACGTGCTGCACCTGGGTCATGGCAATTCGCTATATCAACACAGGCTGTACATATTGGTGTACTACTGGGTGCTGGAGGCTGAGAGGCTGGACAAGACCCAGCCATGGGCACTCCCAGCCCAGAGAGCCAAACGTGTCCTGGGCTGCATCCAAAGCAGCGTGGGCAGCAGGGCCAGGGAGGGGATTCTGCCCCTCTGCTCTGCCCTGCTGAGAGCCCACCTGCAGGGCTGCATCCAGCTCTGGGGGCCCAGCACAGGAAGGAGTTCTATCTGTTGGAGAGAGTCCAGAGGAGGCCACCAAGATTACTAGATGGATGCAGCAGCTGTCTTATGAGGTCAAGCTGAGAGAGTTGGGGTTGTTCAGCCTGGAGAAGAGACGGCTCAGGGGTGAGGTAATTGCAGCCTTCCAGTACCCAAAAGGAACCTACAAGGTAATTAGAGAGACACTTTGCAAAGGCTTGTACAGATAGGACAAGGGGAAATGGCTTCAAACCAAAAGAACCTAGGTTTGGGTTAGATACTAGGAAAAAATCCATTACTATGAGAATGGTGAGGCACTGGAACAGCTTGCCCAGAGAAGTTGTGGCTGCCCCATCCCTTTGAATGATCAAGGCCAGGCTGAAGGAAACTTGGAGCAACCTAGTCTAATGAAAAGTATCCAAGGCCATGGAAGGTAGATTGGAATGAGATGATCTCAAAGATCCCTTCCAATTCAAGCCATTTAATTAATGTGATGCTATGATATTTGCTCTGTATCCTTTTAGTATTCCTCTAGGGCATATATAGTGTGTTTTGATGGTTCTACATTGTCTCAGTGTAGCAGTATTTGAACCTGTGTAGAGTAGCAAGAGCAAATACTCATCTTCAGGATTCATCAGACTCTACAGGGTCTCACTGATGTTGCCAATACAAATTCCTAGCAAGTTATAGAATTATGTCTGTAACTTCCCAGTCTGTAATTTTGACTAACTCCTTCCCAGTCTGTGACTTCAGCACCTGTAATCTCCACATTATTGCTTTAAACATAATTAGTTTTTACAGAGTTTTATAGATTATTGCAGCAATGGTTCTAAGAACAAAAGTCTTCCACCATTATGGAGCATGTTTCAGATGTATACTACAATGTCCATTTTACTTTTAGATTTTGATTGTTATTATTGTTTTTCAAGGAGAGAGGGGGAAAAAAAAGACTCAACTTTTTTTTTTTTTTTTTTTTTTTTTTTTTTTTTTTTTTTTTTTTTTTTTTTTTTTTTT
>VZUI01057672.1:0-22444 GCA_013401135.1 Cettia cetti | reverse complement strand
TTTTTTTTTTTTTTCTTTTTTTTTTTTTTTTTTTTTTTTTTTTTTTTTTTTTAGTTAGATATAAGAAACAAGTTTTCACACTTAGCAGCCCTGGTGTAGTCCTGGACTGCCTATCAGTGTGTTAGCAGTAAACTTGAAGCCTTTTCTACTACCTTTGATTCGCATGTATAAGAAAGTGTCCTTGAAGTTTAATGTTAATTTCCAGATTACTCTAAGAGGACTCTTCAGCAGACTGTTCTGATAGTGCTATTGAACTTTAAAATCTTTAGCATGAGGCCATTAAGTATTCTGCAAGTGCTTCCCACACCTGATGTGCTCTTATAAGCTGCCAGGACTTAGCAATTGACCTGTGATTGATGAAGTGAGAAAAGCAAAAGCAGTTTGTAGAGTACCAGTGTCCAAACTCTTGCTCTGAGTCTGACTAGTTTCTATGAGCCATATTGAAGTTTTATATCTGCCCTAAGAAAAAGGGGTTTGCTTTGTCTCTATCACGAGCTTGACAAAGTTCTTCACATTTAAAGTGTGAAACCTGGCTTATAAAATCAAATTGCTACAAGTAACTTCTACTCAAAAGGATGTGGGGCTTGTTTTGTTTTTTTTTTCTTATCCCCCCCCCTTTCCCTTCCCTCCTCTCCCCCAACAGTGTGAGCTTTCTCATGGAATTTTAGTGATAGAACTTAAGTATGTGATGTGTGCTTCTTGAAGTAATATCAAGGGTATTGGAATCATCTTGATTTGTACACCTCGTCATGCATAGTAAAATAATGCTGCTTTTTGAGGAATTGCAGGAACTTCAGCACTTTAAATGTTTAGCTGGTTTTAATTGTTCAAGTTGAACACACTTGAGTTGTTGTGTTCTCATTGGACAAGATCAGAACAAACAAGTTTTCAACTGAATAATTCACATTTGCTGCATAGATTGAGTATGAATGTGTTTGTTCATATTTCCAAAAGCTGTTACACAGTCTAGCTAACTACAAGTTTTAGTCCTTCAATGTGGAAAGAAATTATGTATGTTAGCAGCAAACATCCTTAATCATTACTTCTCTTAAATGTGTTTGATTTCTGGCTTAAATACTGGAGTTTGTTGGTTATTAATTTCAGTTCATACAGACAAGAACTCAGTTTATGAAAGATACTTGCATATAACTTTCTCACTGATTTCCTGGAAATATGCTTATATTTCTATAAAGAACTGTACTGAACCATCAGCTTCAAGCATCTAAATATCTACATGTTGTATGCATTTTGATCACATTTATTTTCAGTCTTGTATAGATACCGTGAATTCCAGGGGGCAATCTGCCTTATGAAATTTGGTGTTGATTGGTTATATAAAAAAATTCATCTGACCTGAGAGTTACCTTAGGGTAGTCCTCAGCCACAGGAGACTACTTCATAAATATTTTCCATCACCTATTTTACCTGTCAAAGTAGGATAAGGAATTAAATTTTGCTTGGAGCAACCGAAAAATAATTACAGAGGTTCAAAGAAATAGTGTTTCCAAATCTGAATTTATGGCATGTTAGCCAGTTAGACTTTACAGGAAGCTACACTGTAGTTCTGCTGACTGAAGACTACCATGTCAGGAAGAACTCTCTGTGAGAGCTCTCATGCCCACACTGTTGGCTGTAAGATGTCATATCTTTGATTCAAATTTCCACATTATTTGATACACAGTACAAATCTATAGTGCACACAGACTCTGTGTAAATCCCATTTACTTCTGTCACTTCTGTGTCTCTCAGAGATCCACTGGCACACGACAAATGGTGATAAAGTCTGACTGTACATGCAATAGAGTCAGATGCCATTTGTCATGCCATTTAGCCCACAGTAACAAGGATTGGGTTTGTTCTGTTTTTTCTGAATGATGCAAACATAACCTCTCTTTTGTATTACAAAAGTCAGGTAGGTTTTACCAAAGCCCAAGCCTGAGCTTGCTCTACCAGCAGCTGTAGCTAACCTATCACATTGGCCATTTAAACAGCTTTTGTGAAATGCCTCCAGGATTTTAAAAGTTTAATAAATCATTTGAAGGAAGCATGGAGCTCTTATCAGCTACATAGTCTGTTCCTCGGTCCCCAGCTGAGGATCAAATATGATTAATAGCATAGATTTCTACTTATTCAATAAAGGCCTGGGGTTAGAGGGAGAATCCTGATAGGAGTATTACAGAAAGTGTTTTCTTCATGTCTATCAAACAGTCTAAGTTAATACAGGAAATCTACTGTGAACTCAGGCTTTTTAATGAAACCATGACTGATAGATTCACATCATATGTAAATATTTTTCCTCTTAATTCTATATTTTTCTTTTGTTCTCTTATATTGAAAACAATATTTTGTTCCATTTTTAATATAATAAACATTGATTTCTTCTTTTTCCCCCCTTCTCTTTTTTAATTCAATATTAATGGTTTTGTAAATGGACATCTTGAAAATGAATCTACAAAGAATAAATATTTTTTCAATAATTCAAATTTAAATTTATTATACTATTTCCATTTATTTCACTTCATTCTGTCTGAAGTCATTCTGTCTGTCTGAATTCTCAATTCAGATTCAGAGAGTGTTTATTTTCAACATAAGACCATATTTTACATGATAGGAAATCAAAGAGATTATGATTGTGATATTGATTGAGTGTAAGTTTGTTATTTCATTAAAAAAAAAAACCTAAAAATATACCTATAGAAAGAAGGCTACAGCACCAAGAAAATTTTATGAATTTTGACCTTTTTTCACACTGAGAATTCCCCTACATACTAAAAAGAGATCAAACTTACATATTCAGAAGAAGAAAAAGAAAAAAATATGTAAGAAGAATAAACAGTCTTTAAAACAAAACAATTAGTTTCTAACTGTCTCTAGTGTCGCTTCATCAACAGGATCTGCTATTGCCTCTGTTCTAAAAGAATGAAATAAAATAATCTCCTAATGGCAAACATGTAAAATCTCCCTTAATCACATATTTAAATAATAAATCTGACTACAACTCCAGCAATAAAATTAATCTTTTGCTTGTTGCAAGCATACTTTTAATGTAACACTGATTTGTTCCCCAAATATACCTCTCAATGGTAATATCAGAATTAAAATAAAATTGAAAAAAAAAACTTTACAGCTGAAATGTTCACAACCCATATCTGATAGTCTGTCATGGGAATAATTACCCGTAATGGGTATCCAAGGGATATAATTGTCTGCTGCTGTGAATTAGGAGTGCCACAGGTGGTGTTAATCACTTGGAATGTATTGGAGTAGAACAGCAGCTAGAGACGGAGCCTGCTTAAACTTGATTTGTGGAACCATTGTTTCTGGACGCTTCAGACATAAATTGAGCACATGGTAGTAATAATGCACACTCAAGTAGCTCTACTGAAACAAAGGGATATAAACATTAAAAAAAAAGCAGGGGAAAGTTTTGTTCCTTAGCAAAGGTTACAGAAATGGTCATGAGCAAAGTTGTTCTGTGTTGTGGAGCTTGCATTTCTTGATGGGAAACACACAGCAATAAGAAGCTCAGTAGCTGCTTTTATTCCTTGAACCTGCCTGATACATATCAGCAAAAGAGCTTCCATCAATTAGGTATTCCAGAGTTTTCCCTTTTATGGAATCCCATAATCTCTGACATTGGAAAATACTTACAAAGTCATCAAATTATGTGGTGTATGTTTTATATAGATATATCCAAGTTCAGTGCTTTCTTTGATGAGGAATGTAAAACTTCCTTGAAATATTGTATTCATTTATTACATCACCATCTGAATTTAAGAACACATCATCAATAGCTTCTCAGAAATATAATGGGCACCAACAAAAATGAACTGACTTGCATTTGTGGGAAATATGTAAGCATACAGTAACTAAATAAGTGTGATGACACCTGGATTTCCTCAGAGCAAAGTCAAGGCCTTGACTGGATAACTGTAGATAAATTAGAGGCAGAATAACTGAGGCTGTGAATGACACTATATGCCTTTGAAGATGGTGATAAAATTCAAAATTTAATTAATCTTTTAAAAGAATTAGTCTGTAAGCCCTCTATGAAGTCAAATAACAAAATCAGTTCTCCCTCTAAGATATGAAGGAATGGACAGTTGATCAAATATCACTGTGGAACGTTCATTTTAAAAGTCAAAGCATCCTAAGTAACATTTTTGTTTAGAAGTCCATTTGTATTTTAGAGGGCATAGTTTTATATAGTCACTACAGAGAGAAAATCAAGTTATAATTGTGGCTTCTACAATTTAAAAGAGCATACCTAGGAAGTAATTAATCAAGATTTTGGTGAGTTGGGTTTTTTTGTCAGAGTTTTTTCATAGTTTGCTAAATTGTAAACTGTTTACTAAACTGTTAATTGCTGGTAATTTATAAGAACTAACACATGTCATTAAACCAAGTTCCATACCTCAGAAGCTTCTTTCTCAAAATGCATAACTCTATGGGCTAATTACAGTTTGTTAGAGATCCATGAAAATTACAAATATTATTGTCCTAAGTTTGTACATAAGGTATCAACATACAGACTGGAATAGGAGAAACAATCTGAACATTGTCACAAAAAAATAAACAAATACTTCAGCTTTTTGCAGTTCTCTTTTGTAATTCCTAGATTGCACTTGTCCTTCAGCATATTTTTCACAAATTTTCAGTTTGTCAGACACAAAAAAAAGCAGGCGAAAATATGAAAATAGAGCATCATGGCAAATAATCCGCTAGGAATGTTGACATAAGCATTTTTGTCAAGAGCAGAACTGTTGCTGACAACTACAGCTCAGAAAGACAATAACATACTGTGTCATATAAATATGTGTTATGAAAGATGTTTTTTTTCCCCTCTTGTTGTGCAATGCTGTCCCGAGGGAGACGCAGTGATCACCATGGAGTCCAAGTGGGAAAAGAGGAAGTTTAATTTTTTCTACAACTTATATAGATTTCTAAAAAGAAGACCAGATTGGAAGACTGAGGTTCAACCTCTTCAACTCCACTGGTCTTAGAAAGTGTCCATCAGGATTCCTTTCACAGAAAGGAATCCAAAAACATGATAACAGTTCTGTAAACATTACATTGTTTACATGAAATTTCTGATTCCAAGGCTGAAGGCTGGAAAACAAGGCGACACCCTCTCTGTTGATTTTCTTGGTTATTATTCACATCTTGATAGTATTTGCAGAAAAGATACTTTATTCTATTTTTTTATTTCAAATGTTTCTGTAAAATCACAAGAATTGATGCTCTGTGTAAGGCTCTCAAAATTAAAAGACTACCTGCAGCAACAAATGTCTCTCCTAAGCTAACAATCAAGAATTAACGTATTCTTATACACACATCAAACTATTTTAGTATGTAAATCTAATAGAAGTTAATAAAATATAGCCTGCCAAAATACTGCATGTGCTGTGAATAATGAAGTGGATTAATATAGAACTGTCTGTTATAAAGCTTGTCACTTGTCAACTTACCATAAAGCACTGACAAAACTCTGTTTTGGAGGTGTTGTGGTGGTCTAACCCTGGCTGGACACAAGATTCTCACCAAAGCCATTTTATCACCACCCTCTTCAGCTAGACCAGGTCGAAAAAATATATAATGAAAGGCTTGTGGGTTGAGATAAGCATTGGTAGAGGTCACTCACAAATTACCATCATGGACAAAATAGACTGGACTTGAAGAAAATTAATTTATTACAAAACAATGTAATTCCCAGTAGGTCTTTCCTAGGATTTACATTTTCCAAGGATCTTTGCCTTGGAATTTGGACTTAATTTTCCCTCTCTGTCACCCATTTCAATTTTACATACTTTCCAAAGCGACCATCATCTTGTGGTCCAAGTATGTGGGAAACTGCCAAAACTTTCTTTTTTTTCCCTAGATATTTTTTCTTGTAATAAAGACTTATGACAATTTTTTTTGTACATTGTATAGGCAATAAAACAAAAGTAACAGGGAAGTTTTGAGAAGAAAAGTTTGTTGGTTTTATGGGTTTTGTTGGCAGCAATATATAATGCCCTTTTGATTCTTCAAATCAAGATTGGAAATTTTCTAAAATATAACATATATGAAACACAAAGAGCACAATAAATAGGTCATTTTGTGCAAATCTACAGCCTGTACTTAGCATGAGGCCAGTCTAAATAGTCATAAGGATACTTTCCCACCATAATTCTGTCAGTCTGTTGATATGACCTTCTACCATCATAGGAAAATAATTCATTGACGGAACTAAAATTACATGAATATTAGGGGACCAGAAAATGCAACAGAAAACATGTAAATGATATGATTATGTCAGAAATGGCAACCTTTTGCATATAAAATATGTACGTGTGAATCAGATAAAGCAACAATTTTTCTCCTTCAGATTTGAAAATCACACACAATAACTGAGGTATATCCAAATATATGTAACAGTTTCATCCGTTAAGCTTTATAGGTTGGAGCCATGCACTTGAAACTTATAGCACAGATAAATTTCTTGCTGCTACAGCTTGACACTGTGCCACTCCTAGAAGTTTCAATAAATTCCCTGGATATTTAGGTCTCTTTTTCCATGGATTTATCCCATCTTACACTTTTGGATTCAGACTGGTTATGGGGAATCATTCATCATCTTTAGCTATATATCTACTTTCCTCAAACCTGTCTACAACAATCTCAGAGCCATGGCAACCAGAGAAGATGTGGCACATTTATTGATAACATGACATTTTAAACAGGTAAAAACTGTATTTGTGAAAAATGAAAAATATTATACTCCAAGCATGTATGAAGCAAAAATCATTAGGGTAAAAAACTATGAAATATACTAATTGTAGGAGAGAAAAAAAAATGAAAGGGATACTAAATATGAAGGAAAAATGCAGGGGATCCCTACACAGCTTTCTTTTAGTAACATGACCAGGATAACAACTGCTAGTAAAGAGAATGGAAATGTAAACAGTGTGTCATAAGGGATGGCCAAAACTCTCAGAAAGGGCATTTGCCCAAAACTGATAGTCCTGAAGATGACCTTCAGTAGGACTAAATTAAGAAGGCAAATTAATAAAACAAAAACAAAAACAATAATAACAAAAACCAAGCAAACAAAGAAACTTGAAAAAAAGTATAGCAAGAGTATATACATTTGTGAAAATGAGGACAGGTGGTGAAAGGAAGCAGTAGCCATTGCAGCAGGATGGCCTCTGATTGCAATTTCCCCAAGTCACATCTGCCCTTCTCAGTCTGGGTGGCACAATCTCCCATGGGGTGTCAGGAGAACCCTGCACTCAGCAGTGATCTTTTTGGAAGTGTGTGGGCAGCACGCATGGGATCACAGTCCTTGGAGTGTGGATAAGGAGGTTAGACAAAGTTTGGACACCGACCCCCAACCCACATGGCTGGACAGAGAAACTGAACTTGTAGCTATGTACATGTTTTGAAGAGAATTAGAGCTTCTTGAGAATAGTTGTAGCAGGGTGGTTGTTGGGGTTATTTGTCCAGTGACAGGTGTTATGCTTCATCTGCTTTGTTGCTGCTATTGATCCTGAACATACAATTCCTGAGTGCTGGTTAATCATGTGTCATTAATAAATCAGTAAAAAGCTTCCTGATTTGACTTAAACTGAAAATTAATGCTACTTTTCCTACTGTGCATCTTTGTAGTAATATATTAATTCTTACTGAAGCTGTATTAGTTGCTAAAGATAGATCTAATACTTTGTCAATATACAAAATACATGTCAACCTGCATTTCGTTTAGGTTCCAGCCATACCACATTTTGGCTAGTGAGAGTGTCTCAGCAGATCTCTTGTGGTCTAGGTGGGAGGTATGCCACTTGTAGTGTGATGCCCTTTATTTTAATTACTCATGTTTTGAACTTAAGGGAACAGATTACCAAAAAGTAAAGTTACTTGAGAACATCTACAGCTAGTCTAAACAAAGCATTGCAGTAAGGCAAAATTAATATCCTCAGAAGAAGTGTAATTCCCATCAGAATCTGGGACTTTAAATGTCGAGGGTTTTAGTAGGTTACTTACTAACAGTATTGAAGAATCTTGCATTTAATATAGTATTTTGTACACAAAGCTGCAACAGAAATCAACAAGAACATATCTGTAATTATACTAACTTAACATTATTGGTGATTGAGAGATGGAGACATCCAAGTTCAGACTAGAAGCCAATTTTATATATTTCTGCTGCTGTTAGAGCTTGTAAGTGCCAATGGAGACATAGCACATTTGTGTAGATTGGTGTAGTTTAGAAAAAGGAAAAGCAAGAAGGCTGGGTGAGTTTTAAAGGCTGAACTTGAACAATAGAAAATCAAGATCTAAGGACTGGGGTTTTGTGCATCCTCTTTTGCTAGGAGCCACTCACACATTCACATCCAAAGTCCTTTTGCACTTATATTTCAGTGAATGAAAAAAAGAGTTGGCCATTTATAGTGAGACAAATTTAACCACACTTAGCTAAAAGGCCATGGCCTAAACAGTGTTGGTTCTCTAAATCTCCTCTTCAGTTAGTGGGGAAAAAAGGCTGAAACCTTAAAGATTCTTTTTTTTTTTAAACTCATTAAGTCTATTATGTTATCAGGTGAATGGCATTAACAATAGTGATCTCTTCCCACTGATTACAAGAGCTGTGAGCACATTCCAGCGCCTGAATGTCTAAAATTAGAGAGGTTCCACATTTAACTGTGAAAATGAAAACTGCTCAGTAGGACAGATTGCTTTTACAGCTTTAGTCCTGAAATCAGAAAGTGTCAATCTTTTGGGGGGTGTGGGGTAGAACACAGACCAGAGAAAGGACAACAGAAAATTAAGGGTCAATTGTGTGTTTTAAGATTAAATATTTCTTGGTCTCTTCTGTGAAGTATCTGCTCAATAATATGAGTTTATATGTTTTTCTTTGCCTCTTTGCTATCCATTGAGCAGCCATAAAATGCTATCTCATCTAAACAGAACCATCTTTCATTGTCAGCAACATTTCTCTAAGTTTTGAGGTAGTAGATAATCAGGCCCATTGTCCCTAAAGCAGCGACAGTTACTTCAAGTATTTTCTTTTGCTGGCTGATGACATGACATGACATGTGTGTGCTTATATAGCTCATTTTTAAAACAGATGCTTACTGCCCTTAGCATTTTTTCCCACATTTGTCTTACACAGGTGGAGACACAATGTGGATTGTGTTTAAACTGCAATGGTTGATTGAACTGTCTTCTGGGAGAAAAAAAAAAAAAGAAAAAAAAAAGTCTAGTTTTAATGGGGAGTTACAGAGGGATGGTTCTCATTTTCTGTCTAAAATAATATTTCACTGTCTTGTTCTTGCAGATATTGAAGCATGCAGAATTTGAAAATGAATCTACCCAGGTATTGCTCCTTTTAGGCCAAGGAAAGCTTTCTCATTTGTACAGATCTAGCTAGAATGACATACTCTTTCAGAAACTGAACATCAAAAATATTTCTAAGTTAGTTCTTAATGTGAAAACTGTTGCTGCTGTTGTTTTTAGTATCTGTCAAGTGATTCTTCTATTTATTAATTTCTGCCTTCTTTCTCTCAAGTGATGCCTTGGACAGTCTGTGGGAAAGGCAGATTTCATGCGTGTCTCTCAGGGCAGTTTTAATGTGACCACCTCAATCAGCACAAATTTCTTGAAATAGAGGGAATTTTAAAAAACATGGGTGGATTTTTAAGGAGAATTTCTGAAAGTATCAGGCAAACCTACCTGGTTCTAGGACTTAGATTTGATAGCATGGGGTCCCAAGTGGTTTTCACTTTGACCCAAGTAGAAAGAAGAAGGGCTTGAGGAGGCATAGTTGCATCCTATGAATCAAAAAAAAAAAAATTATACGCTTATTTTGACAACGGGGATTTGAAATTTATGACAACTTAACCCTTTCTGAAAACTGAGTGCTTCTAGGAAAAAAAGCATAATTCACTTGACACACTGGCATAAATGCATTTTTGCCGAAAGGCTGGTCAATGTGGTGAGAGGAATTTTTCACTTGGAGAAAATGGGGGAGGAAGGTGCAAGGAAGTGAGGAAGATGCAAGGAAGTAAGGAAGATGAGTTTTAAGTGACAGTGAATTTCACATTTTTCATGCTTATCTGCTGGAATTCTGCTTCATCATATTTATGTGACTTTTAAACCCATTGTTATTTCTATGCACTGAGGGAATTGAAATTATTAAAGTGGAGAGTAACAGCCAATATAAATTTTAGAGGATTAAACTATGTCTAACATTCAAATTATTTTTTATGACAAAGAATTTTTACAAATATAAAGTAAGGAATAACTGCTATTATAAAACAGTCCTTAGAAAATACTGATTAAAGATTTTTAATACAATTAAAAAAGAAAGAATTAAAGAAAAAAAAAGAAATAAGGAAATACCATAATGCAACACGAAGATGAAAGACAATAATCCATTCACTTGCTTAGCTTTGGTAAGTCTATGGGTGGAATATGGCTTTCTGTTTTCAGCTTTACTTTTCATTATCATTGCGCATCAAATGCAGCATCTTACAGAACCATCAGAATTACCAAAGACTGAAAAAAATTGTATTTTTTTTAACCTTGAGAGTAAAACATAGATCCCAATCTTCAAAATATAGATTATTAGAAAGATTAAATTAGCAACCTTTCTGCTTATTTAGAAAAAATGCCTAATTTTCACCAAAATATTTGATACTAGGAAAAAAATTACTGGTAAAGTATTTACTTAACAAATTTCAAAGCAGCTTTTCTATAAAGGGGACACCATATTGTAGAAGACAATTTTTTTGCAAGAGGCTCAGCTAGCACTAGCATTCCTGAGATAAGGCAATAACAGGACATTTCAGCCCTATTTTTCCATAGTTTTAGAAAGTCAGGGCAACTCCCAACTCCATCAATTCAAAACCAACTTGTATATGTTACTAAATTAATGCTACATGACACGATTCAAGAGAAATATTTTCTGCTCTGTACTCAAGTACTGTTATGCTCTATCTCCTCCCTGGTGCAAAGGGATAATAAAACAGGAACTGATTTGCTGTCATATCTCCAGAATAATTTGTAATTAGTGCTTTAAAATGAAAAAGTGAGAAGAAGATGTAGTATTAGTTCTTTTATTTATAATCTATTCTATTTCTGCTTGCCTGAAGCATGCTTAATTTGATAGGCATCTTTTAATTTGTAATTAGTTTTTAGGAAGGATTATTTTCTGATGCTTTAAGCAGTACACTATTTATTAATTTTTGTTCTCTCATTTTATCCAGTGTTTATGCACTATGGACCAGATTCAGTACCCACTGAGAGGTAATTGTAAATTAGTTCAGCATTTAGCTCATTTGGCTTTCTTATATTTTTGAACACATAAAACAAGATAAATTATAATTTAGATTACATCCTATCATCTCAGGCCGGCTTGCACATAAATTCTTACAGAGAGCAAAACATCTCCAGGAGTTATTTTTTTCTTTATTGATATAAAAAGTAGTGGCAGCCACATCTAACTTTTGGCAGCAGAGGAAACATGACTATGACCACCTTCGCTGAAGCACTTTTGAGACTTCCTTGTGTTTGCTCATGAGTATATGAAACAAAATTAAGAAAATTTTATTTCAGGTAACTCATAGTTGATACTGACTCAAGCTGAAAGCACACCATGAAAATAGTTAACTTCTTGTGCCAGGTACTGTACTGTAAAGGGGACCTTACAGCGGCCTCCCAGTACTTAATGGGGTCTTACAAGAGAGCTAGAGAGGGACTTTTAACAAAGGCAGGTAGTGACTGGACAAGGAGGAATGGCCTTACACTGAAGGAGTGTAGGTTTAGGTCAGATAGTAGGAAGATGGTCTTTACTACAAGGATGGCGAGAAACAAGTTATTCCAAGAAGTAGTGGACTCCTCATCCAGACCAGGTTGGATGGGGCCCTGAGCAACCTGGTCTAATGGAAGGTTCCCTGCCCACAGCAGTGGGGATTGCAATGAGATTATGTTTAAGGTTCCTTCCAACCCAAGCCATGATATGTCCCTATGTACATACACAGCATATTTAATAAATTATTCCTGTCCTAATTGATTGAGAATTAAAATTGGAAAAAAGGCACAGAGGAAAATTTCTGTAAACAGACAGAGCATAACACTTTGTGTCCTCAAACTGCTTGCTTAAATAATCATTCTATTTTCGAATAATCCAAGAGAATTCTAAATAGGGTGGCATGAAAGTTCTCTCTTCAAAAGAAGCAGCTTGGAGAAGACAAATGAAAATGGGTAGGAGCTGCACAGGGAAACCTTTCATCTAGATCTAAGAAAGAAATTTTTAGTACTGAAAACAACCTCCTTAGTGATTAGGTAAAGTCCGCATCTCTGAAGGCTGTCAAAACAGAGTGCTAGATAATCTACTCCCTTTCCAAAAAAAAAAAAAAAGTAAAGAAAAAAGGGGATGGACCAAATGGTCCTTCATGGTCCCTTCCAACAGTTCTATGATTAAAAAAAAAAAAAAGTTTTAAAGGAAAGGTAGAAGGAGAAAGAGTAAAATAAAAAAAAAAAAAAAGCCCTCTTAGATGTATTTTCTTTTTTAGTAGTATTTCCCAATTTTTTTTTCAAGACTCCCTCTAATTTAAATGTCTTTTTCATAATTAAAATTATTTGAGCAGGTCTTATATATTATTTTAGCTAAATGTAAAATTAGATTTTAAAGTATTTCTCTATACTCTATGCTTTATGTCTATACTTTTAAGTCATTGTTTGGTTTCCTCACTGTGAATTGTCTCTGAAATTTTTTGATTTCTCACATTTAATTTTCAGCTACTTTACTGAGTGTTCAGGCTGTACGATCTTTTAGAAGGAGCTGTACTTGGTATTCTAAGCCATGAGCTTTTTCCATCTATGTATTTTAATGGTCTGTGGTTGTGATCTCAATTAACTCTTCATTATATCAAACACAGGAAAAAAAATGAGGTCCAGAGTACCTGGATGACAGGTGTAGGAATACAGCAGAGGAGATGCATTGACCTGTGTGGTTTGGTTGTCTTTGTTGTTTTGTTTTTGTTTTGTGGTTTTTTCCCAACTCGAGTCAAATGCAGAGGCATTTCTAAATATATGAGTTCCCAGTATTAGACAGCATAGGGAGAATTCTCTAATATTTCACACTAATGTCTCCTATTTGCCAGCAAGACTTCTTTATTGCAGTTATTACATATATTACAGCTACTAATCATAATAACTTGAATTTTACTTGTTTAGCAATGCCTTATAAAAGAAGAACTTCAATGTATTCTTTCCCATTTTAATACACTATTAGAAAATGCACTGTTGGGGCCTGGACTAGGTATTGAATAACAGTCTGCAGATCTATAAGAACTTCAAGAGGAAATTGATTAATCTTTAAAATATTGTAATTGTAAGATAAGACATAGCATAAAATGTTAGATATATACCTTTGTATAAATACAACTAAACCAAAATATCCAAAATACAATGAAAGCAGCATTCATTTTATCCATGTATTCAGTTACATATAAAAAAAAAAAGTTCTCTGAGAATTAAGCAATGGAATCCTTTTTTACACTAGATTCTGGTCAAAAAAAAAAAAATCACAGAAATAATTAATTCTCAACATATGGCCCAGTAGCAGGCTAAATTCAACTTTTCAATAGTTGAAAAGTCCACACATGTGAATTGATCCTTCATGGAGATGAGATGTGTGACCAGAGATGTACCTGACCTTCCTTTATTTAGCACTAACAGTAAATGATTTTTTTAAATAGATGACTTTTTAGATCTCTTTTATCTCTTTTCTGTATTTCAATGTTTTTCCATGACAATAATTTCTCAAGGAACTAATTAAATGAATTTAGCTTCTTTTTTTTTTGTTTTTGTTTTTGTTTTGTTTTTGTTTTGTTTTGTTTTGTTTTTTTCCCACCTTAGATAATGCATGCTTTGTGCTGGGAAAAAAAGAAAAAAAAAAAGGAAAAATCATTGTACTAACCCACTCTTCTTGAATCTAAGAGATTGTTCCTGCGTATTATAATACCTTTGGTCCTCGACCATATATGTTGTGATTAAGACAAATTATGAAAACCTAAGAACAATAAACACAGCCCTGCAGAGCAGAGATAAAGAAGAACTTTTATAAATTTATATACTCCAAGGGTAGAAGATGCCCACTAGTATCAAATCTGGGCAGTCCTTCCCCATTTGGAAACAGGGTGTTCAAAATATATAGCCTGATTTTTTTTCTGGAAGCTTTATTTCTGATTCTTCTTTGATAGCTACAAATCAGTTATTTTATCCAAGATAAACATCTGCCTAAACAGCCTATGGCTCCCTGAGTCTGTTCTGCTTTGCAATTCAAGTATTGCTACTGCTTTTAGTCCTCTGAGGCTTTAAAAAAGTCTCCAGTTTCCTTCTGAGTTATTAAAAAATAAAATTAGTGATTTGGAGATAAATCAACTATTCAGTTCATCATAAGAAATTTATAGTTTAGACGATAAAATCAATTGTGTTACTATCACAGTAATTTGCTACCTCCCTTAAGAGTCTTGGGCATGAGTTCTCTGGATCTGTCAATTTCTCTATCTATGCTTAGTTAATTTTAGCAGATGCTGTTTCATATGTTCTGTTAGTACAGATGGTGAAATTTTTATTTCATGTAAGCAGGCAAAATTTTGTTTCTTCTTTTATTTCTACTATTTTTTTTTCCTTCAGAGAAGAGAGCTGAATCAGATGAAAGAAATTTTTTATGTAAGTTTATATCCTTGTAGAGGTTCTACACATAAAAATATAGATACCAATTGTCACAGCAAAAGGTTTTTTATTTCTAGGAAAATTGGAGGAAGTGTTTCAGTGTTTGTTTGTTTGTTTGTAGGATTTCATATTGTTTTGGTTGGGTTTTTTGGGGTTTGGGGTTTTTGGTTCATTGGTTGGGGTTTGTTTGGGTTTTAAGTTTTTTGTTGTTTAATTTTTTTGTTTGTTTGTTTGTTTGATGCTTCTAGAAGATGATCCATGTATTATTACCATAACTCATTGGTATACAATAGAAAGATAAGGTTGCATGAACCAATTTACAGTTTTGAAGTCGTCTGATTGTTATGTTCAATGAAATTGAAAACAAATACAAAGAAAAGTAATTTCAGGCACACTTTGATATTTGGATTAAACATCTTACTGAATAAAAAAATACAAAAATCTGACCATTTAAAAACTTGAGGTTTTCTTTGGTTTTATTCCACCTTCCCTTGTAATAATGTAAAATTAAGCCTGGTATAAAATTTGATCATCTCTCTCTGACACTAACACAGATTAAAAACCAACTTGTACAGACTTCTCACCTCCTCCTGAAGTGCTTAACTTCCTGACCTCCCAGCCTGTGCAAACGTCCCTTAGGCAATGCTACCACTTCTGCCTGCCCAAGGCTCATAGAAAGGCACCAAACACTCCATACTCGGTGCTGGATGGCTGTGTCCTCCTTGCAGAATTTCATGGGAGTTCAAGAGGTGTCTGATGTGCTGGGGTAGCTGCTTCCGCTGCTGCTGGGATTCATGCCCTGAGGCACATCACTGCCAGTATTGAACTGTCCCACATTCAAGACAGTTTTTGGAAAACTTCCACCTCAACTGCTGCACAAATTGCTGCCTCTGTTTGCTGTGCTCCCAGCTGGCTATGCTTTCACTGGTGCCAGCTGAAGAGGTACTTGACAATTACCAACTCTAAATTAAGGATTTTAATATGGCTGAAGATAGCAGATGTAAGCACCTTTTCAGTCCGATTAGCTCCCAGGGGCTGTTAGAAACTGCTAGAGCTTCTAGGAATAAACATGTCTCTGAGCTACCTGTGTGAGCAGCAGCAGCACCCTTTGGGAAGGAGAGCCCAAAATCACTTCATGAATTTCTGCATCCCTTAGCTGCTTCAATTTGCATTGACCTTCCCTGCAGTGTCATAGTCTACTCACTGAGTCCATAGTCCACCTCCATTTTGGAGTCTTCTATCTTCTGTCTGGTGCTGTTGAAGAATGGGATATGTGTATCAGTGAACATTAACACAAGATATATGCTTACTCCATGTCTGCTCTTTGCTTCCACTTGGCACTTACTTCAGTTCATGTGCATCATGCTGCAGTTTGTGCCAATACTTGTCTTACTAGTACCAATGTAGTCAATGTAGTTGAAGAAGCTCATTAATGCAAATGAAATCAAAGCATCCAAAATCATTCTGACAACAATTCAGACATGTGTAGGAAACATACACGCAGGATCTGAGACCACCAAGGAGAGGCTTATATAATCTATTTATAGTGTGGTGAACATCTTTTTCTTTTAATTTAAAGTGAAGGTTTTAATCAGATTCTACAATAAACAAAATAAAGGATAGTTTATTATAAGTAATTTATTACAGTTTAATGGTTTATGTAAAAATACCATATAAAATACATAAATTTTTTTTCCATTTGATAAATCAGGACAAAAAAATACTATTGCAAAAAGTCCTTTCTTTCCATTTTTATTTTATATTAAAAACTATCTTTTGTTTTCTAAAATATAAAAGTTATGATGATGATGAAAAAAATTATTATTATTGTATTTATCTTAACAGAATAACGGTTTCTGAAGAACAAAAACCTTCAACTTTGTTTAAACCTCTCTAAATCTCACATAAACATCATACCTTTGAATAGGATTTTAATCAGCTCCAAAGCACTGCAGATTTTGACATTTTCTGTGATTTCAAATCAGAATGCCATGATGTAGCAGGGATATTACATATGTAGAGATATAAATTTAATTGATAATACTTTTTCTTCTTGGTTAGTTTTTTTCAGAGTAAAGAAACCAGTTTGTGTATTAGGAATTTCCTTACAAATTAAAGCTTTCTTCTATAGATACACTTTTTATGTCCAAGTGGAGAAAAGAAAAAAACTAAACAAAACCACACAAAATTTGTTTCTTTGAAGGTCTGAGAAGTTTTTTAGTGGAATATGGTAGATTTGGAGAATTACTAGATTTTATCAGTGAAGAGGAGTAAGCACCATGCTTTCAAGAAAATTTATTTCTCTTTTAAGGGATTACAATGGTTCATGAGAAGTACCTTGCCTGAAGAGCACAGATCAAGTGGCTACATTCCAAGCGACTTATTTTCAGAGTGATGAACATTGACATTTATTCAGTGAAACCAGCTGCTCACAATTTACCTAAAAGCAACTTTATTCCTTGATATATTTTTTTTAGGTTCAGCTCCCTCAGTCATGTATTTCTCTTCATAGTTATAGGAAACAAGGCAATGACCCAGTTTTGCCAAGATTAGCAGTTTTTTAAAATAGAAGTTTTGCAAATTTTTACTTTGAAATAACCTCATTAAGGCACAATTTGTACTTTTTTTATTTGTATTTTAAAATTAGAAATTTTTTGGAGTACCCTATGTTCTAAATACTGAACCTACTTAGTCAAGAAAAATGCTTTAGATTAATCTTCTTGAACTCTGTCAAGCTGGGTCTGTGACCACTTGCCTGGGGAGCCCATTTCAGTGCCCAGGAACCCTCTGGGTGAAGAATCTTTTCCTAATATCAAACCTAAACCTCTCTTGCCACAGCTTCAGGCCATTCCCTCAGATCCTGTCACTCATCACCACAGAGAAGAGATCAGAGCCTGCCCCTCCCCTTCCCCTTTTGAGGAAGTTGCAGGCTGCAGTGAGGTCTCCCCTCAGTCTCCTCCAGGCTGAGCAGACAAAGTGACTTCAGCTGCTCCTCATACAGCTTTCCCCTCCAGGCCCTTCACCATCCTTGTGCTCTCCTTTGGATGCTCTCTAACAGCTTAATGTCTTTCTTATGTTGTGGTGAATTTGAATGAAAGTGTATTCAAAAACTCAACATAAATAAAAGTTTCTAGAACATTTTGGAAATGAATGGGATGCAGGAAATCAGCTTCATTATTTTACATGAGATGAGTATCTAGTTCTCATGTATCGACCTCAACAGCCTGAAAAGTTTCACTTTATTTTAAAAAAGAACCCATGCATTTTTATGGAGTTAGGTTATTATTGCTGTACACCTGCCTCTGAAAATATCCAATACACTTTTCTATCATTCATGTGCCCAATTTAAAGATTATTTGAAGACACAGTCATTTTAGACACACAGATGGACACACATGCACAAACATTCTATATTATAAAAAGCGCTTTACTTTGCCATGTTAAGAAAAGATGAATAATTTTCTTTTTTTTCCCTAATAGTATTCTGATGAGTTTCAATTTCCCCATGAATACAAGTATAGGAAACCTGTATAGGAGGCCTGCTAAGCTCTGAGCTAAACGTGTAATACAGTTAAGCAAGATGAACACCTATAGTGGGAGATTAGGCATTGAAAGATTGAAATTATTTTCTTTTGGGACTTGTGGGGATTTCTGTTTTCATGCCTTTTTCCCTATTAAAGATGTTTACTACTTCACAGCACTAGTAAAATTATTTCATGTAGAAAGACAAGCACTACAGGAAGAAGTTTGAATCCCTGTGTTCTTGACTTTCTAAATAGTTCTTTTGAATTTTTCATGTGCTGCGATTTCTTCTGCAATTATAATAACATTAAAAAAAAACTATTTTGTATGAATTACAAGCAGATTCCTTTTCAAACACTAGAAAATGCAAGCTATTTTGATGTGTAAACAAGAGTCTGAAACACACTGAATTTTTTTCCAACTGCATCTAACAAGGTTTTCATAGTGATAATGTTCCTGATGACTTTTTCTTTTCATAAAAACATTTCTTCAGGAAGAATTGACATTATAATAAGCACTTGAAAAAACTATTGTAACTATGGTTAGCTATAGTGAGATTACTTATATATTAAAAGAACAACATTAAATTAAGCGTTCAGTTCAAAAAATGCTTTAGACTATGTAAACCTTTCTAATATTTCATTTCTGTAGGATCCATTCTACTGACATCTTTGTCCCCCTGTTTTCCAACATGACATAATTTTATAAACACTGATGTTCATAAAGCTGTAATCCCTAGGCATGCATTCTAGTTTTCCTGCTGCTTGCAAAAGACAGAATTTGCACTCATCTCATTTGAAGAGGATGACTTAATCACCAAGCAGTGATGTATTCTGATTGTCTTTGCCCATCACCTTTTCCTTTGAAGCTGAGCCACTGAACATACAAGTAGGAGTCTTCATATTAAATCACAGAAAAAGAGGCCCTGATTCTCGTCTAGTGATTAGGCCACTTGAAATTGAAGCTCATTCATTTAAAGCAGGTGTCCAAGTGACACTTATCTCCCACTGTAGGTGGCTATTTTTAGCAGTGTTTTATTTATCCAAGGACCTTTTGTTCTTCCATTCACATAGGGAAAATTGTTCAAATATCAGGCATCCAGTCAGAATGGTTCAGATTTGTGGTAGTCTCATGATATTGAAAGGTCAAAACATCAAAAATACTGGTATGCTTGTCTCCCCTGGTTCTTCATGGAGGCTATCCTTTTATTGCAAATGTAACTATTCCATCTACAAAGTTCCCTGGAAGTCACTATTTTTTCCTAAAGAACGAGACTGACATATATGACATAAGGGCACCCTGCATTAGAAAAGGCAGCTGCCTGTACCAGTGACTCCTGAAACACAAGCTTATATTTCTAGGACACAAACACAATTCAGTGCTCTTGTCTCCAGTATCAACAGCATCAGATAAATCACAAGCAGAAAAGATAACTGTAAAATATCCCATGCTTCTGCACTCCTTGAAACGCAGTCAGTCTTTCCCAATTCCTTGGAAGCACAAAAGTCTCTTAAATTGGTTGGCTGAACTCTCTTTGTTATAGATATTTGATTGGTATGATTGTGTGGCACAGATACCTAAAACGGGTTCATCAGTCAGGCGAGTCTAGCATCTAAGAACTAATTATTAAGATATTTTTGTGGAATGAAAGCAGCAGCTTCAATAGGCTATCTAGAAGGTAACTCACAACATGAGTGTGTTACATTTTCTGTTGGAAATGTGAGAGATGCAAAACATCTTGATTGTCTGAGCTTTCAAGAGCAGAAAATTTACAAAAATGGTAATCATAGGAAGGTGACATGGGGATATCTACTATTAACTATTACTTGGGGATATTACCTTCCATGCTGAAAAAGCAAAAGGAATAGCCCTTGTATTTACCTTGTGTTCGAAGGGGCGTGTAAGTATCACCCAAGTCCAAATCCTGGCCCTGCACAAGACCTCAAGGCCCCAAGACTTACACCATGTGCCTGAGAGAATTGTCCAAAAGTTTCTTGAACACTGTCAAAGCTGGTGCTTCAATCACTTGCCTGGAGAGCCTGTTCCAGTGCCCAAACACCCTCTGCAAGAAGAATCTTTTTCTAAAATCCAACCTAAACCTCCTCTAACACAGTTTCACGCCATTCCTTTGTGTCTTGTCACTGGTCACCACAGAGAAGAGATCAGTGTCTGCCCCTCAGAAGAGGAAGTTGTAACTGTAATGACACCTGCAGTCACTGTTTTCTTCTCTAGACTGAGCAAAACAAGTGACCAGTAATGGCAAAAGGTATTTATGGAGTAGCCTCAATATAGAAAGGACTGTTTCTGTGTCCTCACCAACCCTAAAACAACATACTTTATCCACAGTTCATGATGTTTGCTATAGTATCTTTAGTGATGCCCCACATCTTCTTAAGATTCTAACATTTTTAAATGCTTGTTTCCACTTCCACTTCTTTCTTCAGTTTGGGATGCTGCAAGAACTGTAATGGAGTCCCAAAATCCTTGCATCTTTGTTTTTGTATTCTTCCACATTTCTTAATAATGTAACTCTAATGACCTCCAGTCTACACCACCTTCCGCCCACTCATCTAATCCCCTTATTAGCCTAGCTTTACGTGCTCTCTGACACTTCACTTACACCCCTTAAGCTGTGCATCCTCTCCATAGCTATTTCCCTGCACTTCCTGTAGTTTTCAAAGTCTTAAATACAATCTACGTTCAGTCTCTACATTTACATTTGTTCACATTTATCTACTCTGTGGTGTTCCCACAGACTTTGCCTTCTCTTTCCCTCTATTCCTGGTCATACGAGCGCCCACTCCAGACTCAGAGCCAAAAGTCATGGATTCTTTTACTTTACACTGGCAAAGAATGAAAATTAAGATTGGCACTTCACAGTTCACCCAAGGAGCACTATTCTTATCAGGGAAAAGGAACCTTTGCTTCTGTGCTGATAAAAGCCCTGAAATTTTGGTTAATGAATTTGGAATTTAAAAGAAAAAAAAAATGGAAATCTCTTCCCTTTGTTTCTTTTACTAATATCCTTACTATCATATTACTGAAAGGTGGTCTTCTCTTTGTTACTGCTACACACTAGCACATTTTAAAAAGATCATGGAGTGTTGTCTACAGTTCAGGTGAAATCCTTTGAATGCGTACAACACTAAGCAGGTCTTCTCACCCATGAGAAAGGGAGATTAACCACCAGACTGTGCAGGCAAGAAAATATGATGTTTCTACTAATCACTAGAGGCCACCACCTTTTGAATGACTTAACAATTCAGGCCCCTGGTCTTGTCAAGGATTGCCCTGACTGTGGATCTTTTTAAGCTGTGGCTGCAAAAAATATCTGGAGAGGGTCAGGAGAAGGTCAAGAGGGCTATGTCCTTCAAATGAACACTGATTACACAGTATCTTACTTCCTATTAGATAGCAATGCATCATTTTTCTTCCACTTGGTCTTGATTCTGCAGTGGAAGGACTAAACCATATGTGGCAGTGGTCTAATAAAATCGTTTTGTAGGTAAACAACTGATTAACTTGTGAGTAAAAGAAGGAGTGTCCAAGTAGATTTTGTAACAACACCAGAGAAAAATTCTTTGGGGGACCTGGGAATGGGGAGGTAAAAAATTGCCTCCCAGAGGACAGTTCTGGGTACTAATGACTGAATGCATTGACCTGAATGATGACTGATCCCAATGACCTTTAGAAAGGGTTGTGGAAGGGATACACATAACATAAAGGGAAAGTTTAAATACTATACAGTCTGTGTACAACAATTCTAACTGCATGATTCATGGAAATTTCTAATAAGGAGATAATTAGACTGCATATGTTAGGATCATTATTACTGAGTATAATTGTTTTGCAAATAGATTGCCAGGAAACGAATAGGAGGAATAATCATGTCATATTTTCACATATAAGATCAGTTTCGTTTCTCAACTTTTTCAGCATGGCTTTTTTTCTCCTTTTTTTTTTTTTAATAACAATTTTTACGAAGGATATATTAAAGTAAATAGCTGTGGGAGCTCTATTCCAGGCTGAAGTAAATGCTCTCAGCATGTGATAACCATACTCTGAACCTTTGTGCCAGTCTGAACAGGACTAAGATATATGTTCAAAACTGTTGGAAAGATGAAGTAGGCACAAGATACACAGGTTTTGAAGAGGCAAGTACCAAAAAAAAAAAAAAAAAAAAAAAAAAAGGGAACAAACC
>VZUI01057670.1:0-35265 GCA_013401135.1 Cettia cetti | reverse complement strand
TTTTTTAATTTTTTTTTTAGCCATTTTGCTTTTTGTCATTTTCCCCCCAGAAGTTGCTCCCAACTTTCCGTGAATATGATGTGCTCTTGGGTTTTCTCCCGGAAGCAGGTGCCCAGAGAGCGGTACAACCTCTCTTAGAAATGCTCCTACATGCGCCTCTATACCTCTGCTCCCTCTTTTTTTTTTTTTCTTCTTCGTATAAAGGGTTAGAAATGCCTGCAATCGACTCCGGTCTTCTTTCAGTGTTCATCAGCCTCGGATCATCGTAGCTAAAGAAAATGAGCTGCACAGTGACTGCCGTGCTTGAATAACGCTCCGGCCTCAAGCCAAGAGAGGTGTTTTTTTCATGGTATCGATCAGACCTTGAGAATTTTTTACCAACCCGCCAGCAGCACGCAGGCTGCCTTTCTTCCTCTTTGTTACGTACCAGCCCTCTGTTAACGTAAAGGAACAATGGAATTTTTTTTTCCCCCAAAAAAATATTCAGTGTTAGCTCTAATGGGCTATCATTGCCGCTAAGGATAAAATTCCCACCAACTTGAGAGGGGCCAGCAGTGACACTCCTCTGCTAGTAGCCTTTCTTTTTCATTTTGGAATTTTTTTATATGCTTTAGCATTTGCAAAATGAAGGAAATGAGTTGGTAGGTACCTGTGTTGATATAGATTTTGGTGGTCCCTGCTGCCCAGACAGCACTTAAGGAATAATTGCTCCAAATTTACTGCCTTTATTGTACCGTGAAACTTGCAATACCGCTGCTGAGGGCTGCAGCAGGGAGCCGTGCTCCCCTGCCCGCTCTCACAGCCAGTGTTGGTGGCTGTGAGCATCTCTGCTGCTGCCGGGGACAGCCTCCTGTCATGTGGAGGTGTTGTGGGATGGCTCCAGCTGTCCAGTGAGGAGGATGTTTCCGGGGTGACCGGTGGATGTAGTGCCGCTCCTGGGGCTCCCTGGCCATCGTCTCCCCCAGGAGCAACACTGAGAAGCTGTAGAAGCTCCTCTGTTCCAGTTTGAGGTTCACAAAATGGCCTTTTGTGTTGCTCATTTTTTCCTGCCCATACATTGCTGTTTCTGCTGCTTGAGGGTTACAAATGTGTTGATTGCTCCATAGTGAGCAGCTCTTTCCTGGTTTTCAGGTGGGAATGACGGAGCTGGCTGCGTGGGGCAGGGCACTGGTTTCGGAGCAGCTGCTGTGCCAGGTAAAGCTTCCGTGGTTACTCCTCGTGGTTCACCTTATTGTCTGTTTCTGTGGCTTAGGCACATTTTTTTGGATGTAAGTCGTTTTAGGTTGATGAAAGGTCTTTGTTCAGTGTGGAATTGTGTATTTATGCTATCAAATGTATTAATTGGAGATAATTTGAGTAAAAGCATTGTTTTAATCAAGGGAAATACTCTCATGTTGAGAGTGCTGAAGCTAAACTTTCCTTTCTCCTGCTTCAAACATCTTTCCAAATGGTTTGGATCCCAGTGAGACCGTGACTTCTAGCTGAGAATAATTTTCATCAATTGATTTGAGACCAGTCTGCCATAGTCCCCCCCTGTTGTGCAGGAGCTCTGGGTGCTGTTACCCACCTCTGTAGTGTTTCAGGCTCACTCTGAGGAGCCAGAGCTCACCAGTCTGTGTGTGTGTGTGTGTGTCCTCAGCTGGAGTGACTGCTGAACCGTGCTTAACTGGGCAGCTCAGGAGTCATTCCACACCGGGAGGCAATGCCACAGAGAGACCCTGGCAGGCCTGTTGTGGAGAGCCCTGTTACAAGTCATCAGCAAATTCCCTTGGCAACCCCCTGTGGAGCCAGACCATGGAAATCCCATTGCTTCTTTGATTCCCTTATTGCTTTGGCACCTCTATTTGCTTCTCAGTGGCATTTCTGTTTGGGTTTGGTTTTTTCTCCTGGACATCTTCCTCCATCAGGAATAGTCACAGTTAGTCAGTGTTGGACTTTGAGTTCTCAGCACCCCAATGGCTGATTCTAAGATAGAAGTGTGTAACAAGCAAAATTCCTGCAAAACGTTTTACTTCCTGATTATTATTTGCCAGTGTAACATTACAAGATTTTGGTAACTCTTACTTTGAAAACTAATATTTGGGAAGTACAGTGCTATGAAAGTAATGTGCTCCCCAGTGTCACCTCCTGCTGTCAGTCAGGTGAGAGCAAACTTCTCCTGGTAGTTAATCACAAGTCTGAGTTTTGCTTTACCTCATCGGTGTCACTTCTGACCCCAGATTTGCTACTTAAAAAGGGGAGACAAATTGTTCTCGTTGACATCAGCTGGAGCAGGCTGTTTGGGTGCAAAGATGAGTTCAAGGAGAGCTCCAGCTGGTGTGATGGGAGCCCAAAAGATGATGCTGGCACATATCTGTCGGGGGTACAGGTGTCAGCTGTTTCAGGGATGTATGGAAAAAAGAACTGGAAAGATGGAGCAGAAGAGCATCTGCATCCCTGCTTCTCCTCTCTGATCACCCTTACATTTGACACCTAAATCCTTTTCCTGCTTTGAAGCTGCTCCAGTTAGGAATCTGAAGTGTTTGGCTGCTGCTTGTTCAAATACATGACTGGCTCTGGTTTTACCAGTTTACTTTGCAAAAGCTACACACACGAGTCTGCCGTGTGGCATGTGCCGAAACTGCCAACAGGTGTGTGTGGGTACAACAGCTGAAGAGGCTCAGAATTGTAAATATCAAACAAAACCTCTCTTAAATACCTCCTTGGGATATCCTACTCCTGGCATTAGTGTTGCTGACTCATGGTGCTGTTTGGGCACGCTGGAGGCATTTTTGGGACTGTCTCTGCTTTGCTCCTTGCTGAAGTCAGCAGAGTTTGTTGTTGTATCTGCTGCAGGGTTTGGCCAGGTTTCCCCAGGTTTTGGTTGAAAGCTGAGCAAAACCTCTGTTGTCAGGCTGGAATGGTATGTGATTGCAGCCAGGTGAAACTGGAGAAATGATGATGGAGACTTCAGGTGGTTGATAACCTCACACCTGGAAGGCCTGCACTTTCTACCATCCTCCAGTTATATTTCTACCAGTAATTCTAATCTCCTAAACATAGGGCCATGCTACTCTCAATAGCAATTTGAAGCCAGGCATGTGTTTTAAACAACTGTTTGCTTGAAAAATGGATGGCATGTCCAATAGAGCCTTTGTTTTGATGGCATCTTCCCTTTTAAGCTTTCCAGTGTCTGATATAGGTTTGTGTCTTGCTCAGTAGGAGCTTCATAGGGTACCTTCCTTCTTTATAGATACAAAGCTTCATATATTTAAGACAATTTTCCCCCATTAAATTCAGCTATGATTGGTGGTGAAGTGTGCCAGAGCACTGCCTGATGCACAGCACAGCTTCATTTGCTTTATTATCAGGGAAAGAGCTGAAAAGCAGAGTGATTCAAAACCACTAACAACTGTGCACAAAACCCCAGTTAGTTCTGAGCCCCTTCAAAAGGCAACTCTCCCCCATGTCCATTTAGAGCAAATTTCAGAGCACTTTAGGGGTGTTTAATGTTCAGGTAACTCTAATTAAGCCTTTAATCCATTAGGCCACAGAGATTCATTGGGGACTTGGCTGTTAGTGCAGCTGTTTCAGCCTGTGTGTCAGCCCCGGAGCACTCAATGTTGGATTTGGAGGTATGTCCCTGTAACAAAGAAAACAAAGTATTTTCTTGCAATTAAATTTGCAATTGCTGGTTTTGGTTTTTTTTCCTGGAGAGAAAGAACTCAGAAGGCAGGACTGTGGCCAAGGCTTCTGGTCTAAGACCAGCTGCAGTGTTTGATTCTCTCCTGGTTCAGCTATGCCTGTTGAAAGCCCTGGCACAAAATTCCAGCTTTAAACCAAGTCTTGTGCCTTAGAGGATTCAAAGACTCCCTTTCTGAGTGCTGCCTGTGAGTGCAGTGATGTGAGAAGTGCGTGCTTCCATTGCGTCACACAGAGCCAGCCACAACATACCAAGTCAGCTATTTTGCATATTCTCCAACTTTTTTTTCTTTTCTGGGCCATGTGGGAATGCTGCCACTTTTGGAAGGTGCATCTGGTGGAAGTACAAAGGTAATAACTGTTTCAGATACAGAGTTTGAATATCTTTTGAAATCAAACCAGCAAAGCAGAAATACACGAATCAAGTTTAACTCTTCAGGGCTGCCGTTTCCCATTCGCAACCTTCCTTATCTCCTAAACCAAGCTTTTATTTAAACATAAGCTGTAGATACCAGTTAATATTTGCACTTCATGAACCACCAAAACTGGGGTCCTGAAAGGGCTGGAGGCTGTGAGGACTGGTAGCAAGCCTCCTTTTCACCCTGTGGAGCCCAGGGCACCGGGTGCACCCATCCTGTTTGTGCATATGCCGCGTGCCGGCGTCAGCGTGGCCAGAGCGTGCCGGAGAGGGGCGGCGTGACTTGCTCAGAGGCACAAAGTGATGGAGAGTGGAAGTGAAGTCCTGTCTCCCATCATTTTCCTTCTGGGCTCTCCTGGCTTTGCTCTGCTGTTAGAGGTTGCTGCCAGCAAACGGCTCTGCCTTCAGCAGGACATGCTGCCCTGGTGTCACAGGGCTGGGAGTTGTGATTTTGCTGAACAAAGATGCTCTTCCAAAAATAGGTTAAGCTAAAGAACTTAGATGCCAAAAATAGCACTGGAGATTTTTTCCTTTTTCTGACTGTCCTTTTTTTGACTGTGTTTTAGATTTATTGTTCCCTGCTGGAGGCAGCTAAAGAAATAAAAGAGATACTGCAGCTGTAGGCAAGGGAATAGTGGAAGTAGACATACACAGTCACCTCTGATGGGGGAAAACCACATGTGTCAGCTATCCCTGTGGGAGTACACAAAAATGCAAAATAACAATGTAAACAAAAATGTGCCATGTCACTAAACTGCTCTCTTAGCAGAAATGTCATTGTTTTTTTTAGAAGTTAAGGTACCCCACAAAGGGAAGAGTGGAGAGAATCCTGGTGACAAAGGGGAGGACAAAAGAAATGCCAGCAAACAGAAAACAGAATGAATAAATGCCACAGGAATGATGCTGGCGATAGCCCCTATAAACCTTTCATTATGACACGCTCTGCTGCGTGTGAATAATTCACTCATCCCAAACTGGTGGCAGGAAAATCTGCCCAGCATGTTTTTTTGTAGAGGTTGGTCAGGTTAGAGCTGTTAAAATTTAAGGCTTCCTTCTGGGGATTCTCCATAGAAAGTTTTGTATTATTAAGTTAAACCCCAGCTTTCCCATTCCTCAAGCTAGATGCATGCTCAGAGGACTGAGCTAATGACTTGCGCTGCAGCTATTTAAGGTGCTGGGCTGAGCCTGGAGCTTGGAGTCAGGAGGCACAGTGGCTCTAATCCTGGCTGTGCTGCTCACTGAGCCACCTCCAAGAAGTTATTTAACCTCTGCCTGCCACTGCATCCCTCTGGGTAACAGCAGGGATTATGATAATTGCTTTTGAAAAGCACCTTAGGTGTTTAGTTTTAATTTTTTCCAAAGGTGCAGAACTCTCCAGTTCTGAGCTGGAGAGGCTTGATCTGTCCCAGGAGGCTTTTAGTACTTTACAGGATTGTGAAAACAATTCTTAATGCCATATTGTTTATTTGGCCCATGTAACTAAATAAACTTAAAAGATTTTTGATGCATCTCTTGCACACTACTAACAGAAGGGCTCTTAAGATACAACTGAAGGACATAGAAACAAGGTTCAAAAGGGTTACCAGACACTTCATGAAATGCAGGTAAACTGTCAGAATGTTTCAATTGTTTGCTTTTTCAACCAAATCCTGCCAAAGCCACAGAAATCTGGGCTTGCATGTATTAAACTTGTCTCTCACTGGCGTGTAAAGACCCCAAAGGCAACAGATTTGTAGCATTGTTCACTTGGATTTGAAGGGTATTTGGTTTTGTGTTTTACAGCAAAGGGTGATTTTCTAGGCTGAAGAAGTAGGAAGGTTTCCCTGAGAGCGAGATGAGAACAAAGTAAATGCGCCCTGAGCTGTGCCTCTATCCCAGATTTTGAAGCATGCAGGAAAGAATAATGGTACATGAATTTCTCTGTTGCACACACTGAACTCCTCCTTTCCAAAGAACAGAGCTTCTTCCTATTTGAGCTTTGTGTCCCAGGGAAAAATAATCAAAGGGCAGAGAATTCCATGGCTGAGCTGAGACTGAAGCGTTAGAGGAGTTTGTGGAGCATGGTGCTGTTAGTGAGGTGGTTGGTTGGGAGGCCCCAGCCATGTCATGGGGTGTGCCACAGGGTTTGGGACAGCTGCATTACTGGGGATTTTATGTTGGAAATATAAACTTAGTGTGATAGTGGACAGTGCTCCAGTGCCGAGGCAATGACTGTAATTTAAGCCACTGGCTTCTGAGGAAACCTAGGAAATAAAAAGGGTGCTCCCATTTTTATGCAGGAGCTTGAAATGAAGCAGCCAAAAGCTGGGGACTGTGTTGCATCTTTCCAGCACGAGGGAGATAGGCCTCGTCAGCATGTTTTGAGAAAAGCCTGACTGCCAAAATAGTTTTGTGTTGCTACAATACTTGCAGGTGGTGATTGCCTTTTAAGTTCTGCTCTCTGTTCTGACATTTTTAGGACAGTAAATGAAGGATGAGAAGTAGAAACGCAAACAAATTAGAAAAAATCCTGTGTATGGAAGTCTGTTATTACAGTCGTGTGGCTGGATGGAAAGAGTCCTGTCCTACTGGAAGTCAGGGAGGGGTTGGCAGTGAAGGAAAGTGGTTATTGCCAGTAGCTCTCCTGCCAAAATGAAGTATTGATGACAGGGCTCAGTTTAAAGCAGATGGTGTAATCCATACCCTAAAGAGTGCCTGGGGAAACACGTGCAAAACCATGTGCCTGAATGCCATGGAGGATTTATTCCTGGGGGTGAGGCAGAAGAAGCCTTCACTTGGATGGAGATAAGAGTTGAGTCTTGGTTCTGGAGAGCAAGGAAAGTGCTTTACTGAGGCAGGGCTTTTATGAAGGGCCCAAGCATGTCTCTCATTTTCTGTTAATAGAGATGCAGTACAGAAACTACTGAAAATGCAACATCCATCCCACATCAGTGCTTTCTCTACCCAGTCTCTTTGAGGACCAACTTTTAGCACTGTCAATATTCAGAGGGAGACTATGTAGGGCTTTTTCAAGTACTTAAGAAGTACAAGGCATGAGGTAAATAATTTAAACCCTGGTTCAGAGCATTGCTAGCTGAGAAGTGACTTACAGTCCCTTTACAGGCTAACAATAAGTGGATTGTTTTTCTTCTTTTTGGGGAGAGGAGTATGGAATGTGTTGCCTATCAGCAGGGCTGCTTCCTTCCAAGAGAAACATTTGCTGTAATGAATCCATAGAATGGAATCATAGAATGACCTGGATTGGAAGGGACCTTAAAGATAATCTTGTTCCAGCTCCCCTGCTGTGGCCAGGAACACCTTCCCCTATCCCAGGTTGCTCAGAGACTCATCTTTAACACCTCCAGGGATGGGGTATTCATAACTTCTCCGTGCCAGTGCCTCACCACCCTCACAGGGAAGAATTTCTTCAGTTATTCTAAACCTACTCAGTTTGAAGTCATTCTCCTTGTCTTCTCACTGCATGCCCTTGTAAATAGCCTCTCTTCATCTTTTTATAGGCTCCTTTCAGGTTCTGAAGGTCACCCTGATGCCTTCTCTTCTCATGAACTCAAAGCCAGGGCTTCTTTCTTCTTGGGGCAATCCAGTCTGAAATTGGACCCCATCAGTGCAATGGATCCCTGGAATTATGTGTGTAATTGGAAAAACCTGCTACCCCTGTGGCTCACATTTATTGTAAACTTCTGTTGGAAGAAACATTGTGACTTTTTCCTCAGCATCTGGTAGGACTTGATCTACAGTATGTTGTTATTGGGGTTTTTTTGTTGGTGGTTTGTTTTGTTTTTGTTTTTGTTTTTGTTTTTTTTTTTGCACAACAACCTGATGCTGCTTCTTAAGAAAGATCTTCAGCTGAGGTAAAGGGGGTTGGTGTGGTTTTGTTCCATAACTTTTGCCATTTTTATTCCTTTTCCATTTACTTTGCTCTGGTACTGATCTGACAGCATCTCAATCTCACTAGTTCCCTTCAATTTCCAATTCTGTGTGAGGAAGAAAAATAGTCAACTGTCCTGATTTAGCCAGAAATTAAACTCAGCTATTTTTCCATGGAAAATTTCCTTAACATGAAAATTGGTGAGAATTGCTAATGCTTTTTAAAGACTTTTTTTTTTTAATAGGTGGAAGACTGTCAAGCTATCAATCAAGACAGATATTGGATAATGCTCCATTCCCCTGACAAGTTCACTTTATTTTATGAGGCATCTGGAAATTGAGCTACTCAAAATTTGCCCTTTAATGTTTACTTTTTCTGCCCATTCTCAGTATTACTCCAGTAGTTCTTGTGCACAGCCTGGTCAAATGGATGTAATAATCTTTGAAGGAAATAACTTGGAGGTGTGATTAGCTTTGTAGTATAGTGGTGTTTGTTAACCTTCTAACAGTCTCTCACCCTGTCATTCCATGGTGCACCCACTGTCCTTGCTGAAAGCAGTAACCAGCTCTAAAAAGTGCCATGCCTGCCTTTGTGATGAGCATATCAAAGCCAGGCAAGTGGGAAACTCTGAGTTGCATGAACATTTGTGGTCCTTATAGGCCATTTCTGAAGACTTTTGCCTATAACACAGGGCATTTAATTTTCTCTTTATTTCTTTTAAAGTAGATTTGGAGAGAAAATTGGATGTTTTCTCATATTCCCCAGGTTCCAAAGGCCTGGGGTTTTCAGAGAAACTGTTAAAACAGGAAATTTATGATCAATGCAGAGACTGGACCTGCTGAGAGTAGCATCTCTCCAAAGTATTGGCTGCTCTTTCATGGTTCTGGATTTTTAGCACTGTGAAGCAAAATTTATCTCAACTCCAGTCACCACTGGCATTGCACGTAAAGCACCACAAACGTACAAAACTGGTTCAAAGCAGAACAGTCTTCATTCCCACACCATTGCCTCACCTCCAGCAGTATTTGCAAGTTGAAAGCCATTGCCTTTCATGCACCAGGAGGTTCTGGAGTTAGCATCTGTGGCAGGCTTTGCTGCTCAGGCTGGGCAGGGGATGGAAAACTGCTCCAACACTGTTCCCATGCTCCTGGGAGAGGAAATACAAGTGAAAGGACCAAGTAGAGTATTGATTTTGACGTAGGTAACAGTAAAAATTGCCATGATGTCATGGCAGAGCATTGCAGTCATTACAGCAAATAATGAGAAAAATCAAATTATAGAAATAACCATCCCCCTTGGCCCACAGATAAATCAAAGCTTAGCCCTTGATCTCTCATCGCTCACTAGCCTGGAACATAAATCCAAGGATTTATCATTAAGCCTAATGGGTCATAAAATCTGGGCTATTTTGGAGGTAGTTGCAGAGATTTGCAGCCCAGGCAGAGAGCAGGCTCTAAGCCACTGGGCCTTGTGTAACTGGGTAAATAGCAGGCTTCAAATAATGCTATAAAGCTATCAAATGTAATAACTAATGCAGTCAGGCGAGCGGGTGGGGAGGGGAGCCTCGCTGGTGACAGACTTGCCCATCATGACAGAAGAAGCCCTGGTGTGTAAAGACCTTTTAGTAACAAGTTGAAGTCCCTTTTGCTTTACTGGACACCAGGTACATGCATCTGGTTTGGTTCACATGTAGCACTTTTATTTTCTGCACATCAGTTCTTCCCTCACTGTGGGCCCAAGGGAGCGAGCAGCGAAATCCAGAGACACAGGAGGCACCAACACCTCTCTTACTTTGTCATCACTGTTTAAATATTTATGACAGTGCTTCACAGTGTGCTAGTAAAGGCATGACAGCATGTTATGTAAGAGCAATAAAATTTTAGAAGGAGAAGACTTCACTGCTGTCCTTTGCTAGTAAGTCTTTGCTGCTGTCTGTAGTGAGGCCATGTAAAGGCCGTGCCTTTTTCCCCAGTTATTTTAGGTGAAATGGGTGTTTTACATGGAAATGAGAATTTAGCTTTTACTGGCATTTGTAATCACTTGTGTTTTAAAATTGCTCTCCATCTCTTATTCAGGGGAGACTTTGGTTCAGGTCAGGTTCCTTAGAAGTTGATAGCTCTGAGCTTGCAAGTGAGCAGCAGGTCTTTGGTGTATGCTGGGAAGCAGATCCGTCAGTGAGGGAGCCTGGGAGGAGGAGATTTGGGCTGTGAGTCTTTTGGGTTAATTAAGAGCTCAAAGTAGCTTGTACTTTTCCTAAGGAGATGTAGAGTATTGATTCCCATTAGTGCTGTACTGCTCCAGGGAAGGGTATTCTTGGGAAATTATGTACAAAGTCAGTTGTGCCTCGACTAATCTGAGTCGGATTGAAATTTGGGATGGGTGACATAGCTTCTGGGAGAATTTGCTGCAGAATGCTGACAGTGAAAACAGAAAGCTAATGTAAATTTGACTTTAGGACAGCCAAAAGATTTGACTGTAGGACAAGGGAGAGGGTAACCCATCAAAGGAGGAGCCTGTCTAGCTTAGCATAAATAGTCAAATTGATTTAAACAGAGGTGTGTACATTTGTGCCTTAATGAATACAGCAGAGATTCCCCCCACGCTTTTCCCTCTCAAAGCTAGACATTGGGAAGCTCTGATTAGTTACGTTTCAGAATTGCAGAAAACAAACTTAAGAGTTAAAGATGATTTGTACTTGGCATGAGCACTGTTATCTGTCATGATGGCTTTCCTAGCAGTAGTGTATGTGTTTGGGAAGACATTTTGGGGATCTGTGCCAGTAAAAGCCAGCCTTGGAAGCAAACTGTGTGTGAATGGCTGAGAAAACAAGCCACTAGCACGAAGGATGAGCCAGCATGTAGCAGGCTCTGGGCTGGGTGGGATGCAGGTCCAAGGGCAGGGACTGAGGGCCCTGCAGGACTTGGGTACATTCTCTGCACAGTCATGGAGAGACTAAATGTTCAGCAGGTACTGGATTATTTATCTGATGTAAGCACATGAGTGTTTACAAAAAACAAGTGCTCGATGATCAAGACTGTTATCTTAGCTTCCACCAAAGATGTTGTAAGGATGCCAAGTGGGAAAGTGAAACCTGCCAAAATCACAAAGTAGCACT
The DNA here is from genome assembly GCA_013401135.1 of Cettia cetti. NCBI lineage: Eukaryota > Metazoa > Chordata > Aves > Passeriformes > Sylviidae > Cettia > Cettia cetti. The sequence goes on along the minus strand of VZUI01057670.1, from coordinate 24,183 downwards.
AGAAGTTGCTGACTTTTAGTTTTGAGCCTTTGCATATACAGGCAGCTCTAATTATGTGTTCTGTTTCATACACATGATTGAGCAGCAGTTGTTTCTGCATTTATTATGTCTCAGTACCTGCTGCTGCAGACTGGGAGTGCCTCAGCTGAGCAAGTCAGGAGTCCCCCAAAACCACAGAGTGTTCTTACAGGAAGGGCTACTGGATCTATCAGCTCCCACAGTTAAGTCTTTGCCCAGTTTTATCTATCTGAAAGCCATGTTGGCAGATATTACGATATTTTAGTTCTTTTGGTGTAGTTTGAAAAGCAGAAGCTGTGGTAGAGCTTGGTACTTTGCCAGGGACACCCAGTGTCATATCTTGTAATTCTGTATTGACCCCTGTTCTCCAGACACTTTTCTTGAATTTCAGACCTCAGGAGACTGCTGTACTGTGCTATAGGGGCCTGAAAATTCCCTCATACATTTGAGAAAGGTGGTGGGATGGGCACATCTTGGATGGTTTTGAGTTTGATCCATGGGATGAATGTTGCTTTGATGTCTGGCTGGGTGTCAGTTCGCTTCTGTAATGTACCTGGCAGTTGCAAAATTTCCCGAACTTTGCTCTCTCCCTCTTATATTTCTCTCTTCTAATGTTTTTGAATTTGGCAGCTTTATATAGGCTCCTTTTCCTCCCCCTCTCACCACTTGCTGCTCCTTCTCCTCCGCCCCAGTTACTAAAATCTCTCCCCGATGCGTCACTGTCATCAGCAGAGCTCTTCATCTGCGGGCTGAAAGCAGAGCACGCTGGGGGAAGAAGAAATGGCCCTGGACCCTCCTTAAGTTTTCAAGTGGCTGGAAGTTGTTTGCTGATCAAAGGTGGTACACAGGAGTCTCTTCTCTTTGCTTCCTCCATCCTTTTTGTGACTGCTTTCTCCCTGTTGCTGGCTGGCAGGGCTCACCGCTTGGGCTCTGCAAGGCCTCTGCTAAAATGGGAGTGGCTTTGCATTTCTAGATAAAAAGCACTTCTGAGTATTGGTGTGTAAATCCCAACTGCAAAACTCCTGCAGTCAGGGTGATAAGTGCTTTCCAGAAGATGGGAGCCCCTGTGGTAGGGAAGAAGAAGTAGGGAGAGCGAGGGATTTTGGAAAGAGGGGTGAAATGGAGAGAGGAGAAATGCCAGATGACAATGCTCAGCTGAATCAGCTGGTGAGAAAAAGTCATTTTGATTTCTGCAGTCATCAAACTGCACTTTGAGAAGTGTTATGAGCAGCACTTTCATGTAGAAAGTTTGTAGGTGGATGAAAAACAGATCCTGGCCCTCCCCTTGGAGCTTCTGAAGCCACAGCTGGACGAAGCCCCGAGCAGCCTGCCCTGGTCCTGCTGCAACCTGTGAGCACAGAGGCCCTCCAGCCAGGGTGAATCTGACATTGGTCTGTGTATGGAGAGAGGATCAAAACAAACAAAAATATTTGGGTCATTGCCAAGTGGAAGTATTAGGAGTGACATGGCGAATTTGTTTTAATGTAATCTGGACTTAATGACTGGTTTAGACTGTACTGGAGGCTTGCAGCTCTGGTAAGGGGTTGATTAGATAAATGTATTTATTTTCCTGCTATTCATTTTCCATGGATGAACATACCGGGGTAACTTAAAAGCATGTAGCAAGGAAGAAACAAAACCAAAATTAAGTGACTGCTGCCAGATAAATTCTTCTGTTGCATTTCAACTCTTATTTTTAAACCTACAACTTTGAAAGGGAATGTTCAAAATTTTCTTTGCAATGACCATCTTTCCATCTAATTTAAAGTCATTCAGCTTTACAAGAAGCAATTATGCTCCACACTAACAAATGAAAAGACATGGCAACATCAGAAAAACTGATTATTCAAGCAATCTTTCTTACATAAAATAGCCAACTAATCTCCCAGCTTCAGTCCTTGAGTGCTATTGCAAATACCCTCCTGAAAGCAAACTTAATTCTTGGCACATTGGCAGTCTGCCTCTTGTCCCTGGTGGTTCCCTGTGTAGTCAGTCATGGTTTAGGGGTTAAGAAATTCTTTTTTCTTTTATTTCTGTATCTCTTCTTGCACTCAGTGCATTTTTTTTTTTCCTTGTGACTAATGAAAGCAAAGCGCAGGGAATGAGATTTGTGTCCTGCTTAGAAAAATAAGGAAATCTCCAGACTTGGTGCTCTTCTGCTGCTCTGGCCATCACCCTTGAGGCCTTCTGGGGTTGTGGAGTAATCTGAATGTTTGGTACATCACTAACTAGTGCAGTGTTGCACTTGAAGTGGTTATTGTTAGCCTAACTCTACTTATTATAGAAAAAGAAAAGGAAAATGAGAAGTCCTGCTTGCAGAAGAACTAATAATAATAAGTTGTTGTCAAATCCTTATACCTGTGCCTTTCTCTTCTCACTCTTCCACTGCTCCCTGGGAAAAACCAGGGTGTGGCTGGTTTTTCTACCCCTTTTCCAAGTCATTGATGAAGAAGTTAAAGAATACTGGGCCCAGTATTGACACCATTATTGACAGGCCTCCAACCTAGACCCTGTGCCACAGATTACCATCCTCTGGGTTCTGCTATTCAGTTCTCAATCTCCCTGTCCACTCAAAGCCCCCTTTAGCCTTACTGTCCCTTCTAGATATTCAAAAATGCCTCTTCTGCAGTAAAGCATTTCTAATTCCTGATTGCTCTTAATATTAAAAACATTTACAGAAAAAAGTCAGTGAGTCATCAGTGTCCTGTGCTGCCTTCAGGAGGAGTATGATGCTAATGGGTGGCTTTTATTTTTCTAGCTGGTAGAAGCAGGAGGTGGAGGTTGGTGATTTCTTCCACTCTGCTCTAGGATCCACTTGGGATAATAAATATATTTATGCTTTCCAGCATGCTTTTACGTATTCTTTCCTAAAGTCAGTATCTGCACAGTCGCAGCTGTCTTTGCTGGATCTGGAGTGTCTTGAATACTTGCTCCTAATTCTGTTAGTCCTAAACTGATTTTGTCAATATCTGCATTTCTGTGGCTGCTGGTGTGATGTTTTTGGGGGTGTCCAGGACCATCCTGTGCCCCCTCTCCTATCTTCCCACACCTGCACCCCTCTCTGTGACATCTGCACCCCTGCTTGGGAGTGCCCTGCTCTGTCATTCCGTGCGCCGCTCGATGGCACTGGGCTCATCCGCATTTCATTCTCCTTGGAGCACCTGCCTGTTATTACTGTCTGTACAAGCATTACAGTTATGTCCAAGGATCAGCCACCTGGTCAATAGAAAAATTGCTGGTACAGCTAAACAAGCTGCAGCAAGCCCCAGGGAGGCACAGCTGGAGCCTGACCCTCAGCAGAGTCGGTGTTCAGTGCGACTGAATCATCCGCCTTTTGTGGGTTTTGTTCCTCCATTCCATCTCATAACATTTCTTAATTTTCATCTTAATTATTGCAAGCATAAGGTTGATGTTTATAGGGAACTATTTATGAGGCTTTCAAGACTTCTTTCCTGATCTCCAAGTTATTAGAAGGACTGTTGGGTTTGAAAAGCGAACATTTCTGTCCCTGCCCTGGGAGTGGCTTTGTGTTTCTCAGCACTGAATTTAAATTGACATTTTAAAAGCGATTTGGTCTGAGCAGCAGTCACTTGCAGTGTCAGAAGGTTCAGGCACGACAGCCCCATGGCATCAAGATGATTACCCGGTCACTGGGAGTCACTGGGGTGTTCTGTCCCTGCTGCCTGTGAAGGAGGAGCAGAGGAGCTGGTGAATGGATCGCAGCCGCTGCCCAGCCAGCTGAGCTGACACGTCTGTGCCGTGCTGCCTGGAATTGGGAATGACATTGCAGCTCACTGGGGTTATGCTGGTACCATTAGCTCACTTACTTCTCCAGCTCTGAGTTGTCTTTGGCAGCCAGCTCTGTCCCTGCTCCGTGTTTCTGTATATGATCACAGGGGTGTTAATCTTTTCCCTTAGAGGTTGTGTGGTAGCACTTCATCTGTAACCAGTTGTAGCAATAAGATGCTTTTCAGCATTCCTGATCATGATTGGGGTTTTGATTGGTCTACCATTTATCCAAAAATATCTATCTATTCAACCTTTGTCTGCTGTACTATTTTCATATACCCCTCTTCAGTGGGATTTGCCAAGGACTGTCTCTTTTTATAAATCTTGCTAAATTCTTATCTTTGAAATTGCAGAATTTTACAGCTTCCACCCCCAGAAGTAACGCTGCCCTGAGATATGCTTTCTGAATTTCCTTCTTTCCTGCTCCTAATGCTTCCCTGTATTAATTTGCATTTTTGAAGACAGACACTTGGCCCCAGTTTCCTTAGGGAATGCTGCCTTTCCTTGGCAAGGCTTGATCTGCTCCAGGAGTCTGCTTGAGTCCCTTTTGCTGTGAACCTCTTCACTCATCTGTGCTTTGAGCATTTCAGAGGATTTTACTGTGGTGGATGAACAAGAAACCCAGAAAACAGCCCAAATCACACATCAGCCCTAAATTCTGCCTGCAGGCTCCTCTCCCTCCTTTTACTGCTGTTGCCTGGGTGGACTGTAGCTACCAAGTCCCTCCATGGCACTTCCCAAATGTGATGTATCCCAAAGGATGCAGAAGACTGTCCCAGAATAACACTGTGGTTTTCTGAGGCTCATCTATTCAGAATATGTTTAAGCAAATGGAGTATTCATGATTCTAGATAAAATTAAGGGGGAGGAGGGAGTGGTTTCACATTTTGAAAGCAAACATTTAAAACAGATGCAGCCTGCTGGGAAGGATCACATTGAATTGCATGACTTTTTAAAAGAAAAGAACATCCATTTTACTCAAGCTCTCAGTATGAAAGATTAGGAGTTAAGAGACATTTTTCGCCCACTTTGAAAGTAAATGTATTTTAAATTTAATTCTTTGGTGCAGCTGCTGCTTTCTCTCTCTGGAAAGCCTTCCTTGTGCTTTGAGCAATGTAAAGATGTGGGCTGGGTGCTAATCCAGTTTAAGATTCCAAACTTCCTTTCCACTCTTTGGAGATTTTCTCACCACCACCTTCTAGATAAATGTAGATCTGTCTTGTATTTTAACACAGCACTGGTTTAGGGAGACTTGTTGGAGATTCATCTCCTCAGTGCAAGGAGAAGTATGAACGTGAAGGTTTCATGTTACTTTGGAATAGATATATCAATGTAAGATGAGGTATGAAATCAGCTGGTTTCTCTTTTTCCTCCAGTATAAATATGTAGTGCTGCCTACATAAAAAAAAATAAGCCAGAACAACCCAGGACATGTGAAAGAGTCCCATGGGCTGATGGTGCTGTTGAGGCAGCCAGGAGCTGTGGCAGGATGCTGCTGTTACAGCCCATCCCTGATGGGTATTGTTGGAGTTACTGCTCCAGTTACCACTCCCTTGGGGCTGCAGAATCATCCTGCAGAGTGGCTTAGTCTGAAGATGCTGCTAAGTTAAGAATGCCGAAATTCTGGGGAATCTGGTGTTTCCTGAGCTCTGTTACCACCCATGGACTGCAGGAGGAATTTGAGGGCACACGACACCAACCATCAGCACTGAGAGAGTTTGGCTGAAGCAGCAGCAGGATTTTGCAGTGTCACAACCCTTGTAGTCCTGATCCAGTCTGCCCCAGGGATTTCCCTTGCCTGCCTCCAGGCAGAGCCTTCTCCTTTCCCCTTCCTCTTCTCCTGAAGAAAGGGAGTGTGTTTTGTGGACTGAGTGTGCTGATCTAGAACTCATTAATGCTGTTGTACCATTCTGAGTACATCAGCTGTGCCCATAATATTCAGTCTGAAGCCATTATTCTCTAGAAGTGATCTTCCTATCTTCCTTTATTATTGTTACTACAGTTACTAATTTTATACAGCCAGCACTGAGCACTTTTCCAATAGTAACTTGTGTTTAGTGACTTACTAAGGTTTATCCAAGTCACAGATTCCCAGCAGATGTTCTGAGCTTGTTTCTTATTTAAAAACATCATCTAAATTCAAATCAGGAATTAACACAGTTCTGCAAATGACATTCACCCCTCTGCAGAAGGACCAGCATTAATCCTGTGTGCTGCAGCAATGGTATGTCAAGCCTTGTTTGAGGGCTTTAGTGGGCTTAAATCAGCCTTAGGCAAAGCACGAGTGTCTGCAGTTGTTAGACAGGACTAACACTGCCTACTTTGAGTTTAAATGTGTCAGAGGGGCTGTATCAGGACATGGGAGAAGACAGGGTGCTCCACAAAACCTTCCTGCATCACTTGGTACGGGAGCTAGTGGGTACAGACAAAGCCTTCACACAACCCTGTTCTTAAACCCTTTGCCCTGCTGCTGAAATCTTGGTCTTTGCTGGGAGAGGGGTCAAGTCCCTGTTTCAGAGCTCTAAGGGAACTAATGGGGTGCTGGCAGAACCAGCAGGGTCTTTCTTTAGGGGCACTTCAAGCTTCTGTTGAAATTCAGTTCAGGTTGGTCTGGTCTGTACTATATTAATGTATTTGCCTCCTTACTGGTAGTCATCAGCAGTCCATGCTGTTTGAATTCCTGGAGTTCCCACAAAACTCGTTGTGCTGGGCCAGTGGGTGTGTTGGAGAGCTTCCATCCCTCCCATGCCCCTGCAGGGAAGAGTCTGCCCTTGGCATAGAAATTGTGAAGTGGGGCTCTGAGTGCAAGAGGAATGCGATACACTCGATTCTCCAACATCCTGCTGCTCAGAAAAACATAAACCCAAAGCAGATGTGTCATTAAATCATTTTGAATCATTGCAAACGTTGCAGGAGTTCACTACAAGCATCCATAGCTTTAAGCCACCTCCGCAAAGCGCTTTGCATCTGTCATAAAATTTGGATGAACTCCACTGGGTAAACTGTTTTACTGTTACCTGATAGCCACCTACCTTTTAGAGCTGAGACTTTCTGAGGGAAGCCAGAAATAGATTTCAGGGCATTGTGAGAGCTCAGAGTGACTAATGTGGTTTCTTGGTCCTGTAAAGCTGCTGCCCAACATAGGAAAATACCTCCCTTTAATTCAGAGACCAGGCAAAAGAAAGTGTCTTGGATCTGAGATGAAAGTACATGATTATTTAATCACTGGTTAGTTGGTGATAATGAACAAGTATTTTGCAAAATGAGCCCTTAAAGGGAGTCTCTAAACATAGATCCTGGTGCTGCACTGCTGGTGCTGAGCACGAAGTGTGGCCCTGCTGTTCCCAAGAAAGGCTCATTGGATCACCGTTCCTTCACAGCCAGGCATTGGTGGCAAGCCTGCTGCCCAAGTTACCAAGCAATAGGTGTGCCAAGGCCAGGGGAAGGGCAGAGCTCCAAGGGTTTCTTAACTCAAAGTTGTCATTTCTTGTGCTTCGCTGAGCTTTTCCAGCAAGGATATGTTCCCCTTTAATTGCTGGACTTCTGAGAGTGGCTTGACAGAAGAGCAGCCAAACAATCTTGTTTTTCTTTGTTAGCTATTTTTATTTTACCTGGATCATTACTTATCAAAGAGCACTGCTATCACTTGAAATAAACATGTTTAAACATTAATAAGTAGCTTAAGAGATGCTCTTTTTGATTCTGTCTGGAAAAACATGGTCTCATTTTTGGAGGAGAAAAAAAATCAGTGCAAATGTTTTTTCCCTCATGTTTTTTAATATCCCTCAGCAATTACTTTGCAAGTAGGAAAGCAAAGAAGGGAAATTGCTGCATTCAACTGCCCTTAACATTGCCTTGGCAAAAGCCTGACCGAGCCAACAGTGTGAGTGAGGTTTGTTAGAGTACCTGGGTCTGCACACTTCTTTATTATCTCTTGTAATTTCAGCTGCTTTGAAAACCTCATATAAAATCAGAACGTCATGGTGGTACCCATATTTCCAAATGTCTTGGAAAACTACTTCCAAAAGGAAGAATTACTCCATTTCCTTGTGGCTGAGCAAGTTGCAGTACATCAGTGCTGCTCCGTGAGATGCTGGCTTGGCCATTCCACAGCGATTCGAAAGTCAAGGCAGAAGGGAGTGTTGAGTCATCCTCATCCTCACCCTGGTGTTCCCTGAGCTGCTCTGTTTCCACCTGCTCCTCTCAGCACAGGGCACGCTGTGCCTGACTGCACTTCCCTCTGCAGGAAGGGATCCAGGCTTCACATGGCATCTCCAAGAATTTAAGCATTTTTTGCTCTATTTCGTAACTTGTTTGAGAGTTTAATGATTCATGCTATAAAAATACTTTCCTTGTTGGCTTTTCCCTGTCTTCAGCTTCCAGCCAGTGATTTCTTTTAGTTGTTACTGCAGAGATAACAAAGCCTTTTTCTGGCGCTGTGTTTTCCTTTGTGAAGGGGGTTTACACTATAATCAAGTTACCTCTCAGACAAGCTGAACAGACTGAGTTCTACATTTCTCATTAAAAGACATTTTTCTCCCATCAGTAATTTTTACTGCATCCTTTTCAGCTTTTAACATCGTTATGCCAAAGTTCCAGGGTCTGTCCCATCAGCTGTGATGTGTGGGGGTGAAGTTGCCTCCTGGCTTGCTCGTGTTGCATTTCCAGTTTATATGGACATGCCCCAAGTGGAATATTCCTCATCACACAGGGAGGTTGTGCTCTGGTCTCCTGGATATTTTTACAGAGGCATTTTGTTGATGCCTTCTGTGGCCAGTTCTGTAGGTACGTCCACAGACCTTGTGGTGCCAAATAGTTTTGTGTTTTCATTGCTTTTTTTGCCATTAAAAGAGGAAAAAAGTTTGACAGTGCAGAGCTGTTCCTGGAGAAAGATGAGTTACGAACTTAATAAACACAGGTATTCCCTGTGCTTTCTTATTTGTTGGTTTTCTGGTTTGGCAGCTAAGCTAAAGTTCATTTAAGTGTCTCTAACCTTGCTGCAGGGAGAGCTGGGGAACCATTTGTTATTTTAAAACTCTTTACTTTTCAATTGTCAAATTCAATTAAGGGAGAATTTATGCTTTCATAGGAAAAGGGCAGCAGTTATAGAAAACGACCTGAGTTGTTCCAGGACCTGTAGAGGGATTTCATGCTTTCAGCACAGCCATCTTCAGAGGTTTTGGCAGTAACTTCAGAGTTGTGGCAAATAAATACTTGCTTATCGTAACATTTGAGGCGTTTAATGTGCATATTTTCATGCTTTGCAGCCAAGCTGCAACCACAGAGGGCAGAGCTCAGCAACATTCACCCTTAACCACTGCTTTTAGCCTCTTTGCAGAAAGTTTTGTTTGCACAGGCTGTACCTTGCCCCAAAACTGTTGAAATCAAAAGTGATTTTTCCAGGGAACCCAGATACATATGTAGGGGTTTTGCTGTTGGTTTTGTTTTAATTTCACTGCATCCCAGAAACATCACTTCTTTCCTTCAAAATCTCATTTCTGGTTATTTTCCAGGTTTTGGGAAGGGGGAGAAAAGGGCTTACTCTGCATTTGTACCTCAGAGGATGTCATATGTAGACTGCAGGGTGCTTCAGTCCTGTGGGTCCTGTGAAAGTCTGAGATTGGTGTTCTCATGGGCTTTGTCAGTCACTGGTGCAGAACCAAGTTGCAGATGTTGCTTGGGTTCATCTGGAACCACCTCCTAACCAGGGGCTTGGGCATTTGTGTTGAGCTGCTGCATGTCCAGTGCCTGCAGTTAGAAAAGGAGTGTAAAATGCTGTTCTCAGGCTGTCAGGATATTCTGTTGTACAACCTGGTTAGCTCTCTTAACAGCCCTTTGCAGTAAACTTCGAGCTTTTCAGTAGTCTCAGAGCAGATGCTCTTTCTTTTGCTGTCTTGTCCCCTCTCCCCCTCCAGCTAATGGTAAAAAGTATTTTTAAATACTGTTTCACATAAATCTTGGAGGCTGAGTGACTTGGAAGCCAGCTGGGAAGCTGAATGTGTCATCTCTGGAGTAAAACATAGATTTAGGGAGTTTTCATGGGGTTTTTTTTCCCAGTGTTGCCATTTCTGGTGGGCCAGCAGATGGAACTGCCCACGAGGCTGTATTTATCCCTGCAAAGCCAGCTGCTGCAAAATGCTGGGGCGAGGGTTGCTTTGACTCCTATGCTTTGGAGAAGCTTGTTGTTATAATGAGAATAATGTCCCTCTGTTTGGCTTAGGAACATTCTGCAAATCAGTATTTGTTCTTGAGCTCGTGTATAAATCCCACTTAGTTTAGTCCAAAGCTGCAAGTCTGTATTTGTTCTATGAAAAACAAAAGAGGATCAGAGCAATTTGGGGGGAAAACTTGATTTCTGAGATATCATCTGATAAGATATCTGGTGGCATCCTAGAAACTAAAGGGGTTTTCCCACTGGTGTGGATGTGATGCCATACTCTGCATTGTCCATAAAAGCATAAATGTGGTGATTACAGTGAGTGGCAATTGGCCTTTAGGCATTTGTCATTGGTCCTGTGAGGTCTTGGAAAGGCGACAGCCAAAAATTGTGGGGCCAAGAGCACCACAAGCTGAGAAACAGCCAGAATAGTGTTAAAGCTTTTTGATATTCAGGATAAAGAAATCCTAAATAGAGGCACCAGTGGGTTCACTGTGCAGGTAGAAGAAGAAAACTAGGATGATAGCAATAATAAAATAGGTATTTTTGGAAGCTCAGGAAGGCAGAAGCAGGAGGAGTGTTAAGCGCTGGGTGAAGCCCACGGCATCCGTGTGGGAGCTGCCAGCAGCACAGCGGGTGCTGGGTGCTGGCTGTTGGACAGGGACTCTGGAAATCCTGTGGAAATGAATATTTAATAGAGAAATAAAGTGATTATATATATATGTAACTGCTGTCTTTATCTCCTTGCTGCCCTATAAAGGCTGGTAGCTATCAGCCCAGGAGGGTTGCAGTAATTATGGCTTCACTGGCTTGGCTGGTAAAAAAATCAGTTCCATTGGGATGATTTTATGCTTTCCTTAATGGGAGGCACTGGGAGTGTTAGCCCCATTTTAAGTCTGCACCTACAAGAAAAGGGACTTGCTTGGAATCCAGCTTTCCCCAGAAATGGAAAATTCTGAAAATACCTGTGGACACACAGCACTCCATAAGAGCAGCCACTTTTCCTGGCACCTACCAGACTTTTTCCGAGCTGAACATCTTTGGTTCAGTTTGGTTTTAACCTTGGCTTCTTTTGGTTTTTTTCCCCAGAGGAAAACAAGCCAAGTTTGCATTGTTTCTGTCAGCATTTCACAAGAAAAAGTTTCTTTTTCCATAGGAGTGCAAGGGAGACAGGTAGAAACCCAGGTGGAGCTGGAGTGTAACATTATTTGTGGATGTACAGACTCATCCTCAGTCTCCACTTGGGAGCTGACACTGGGGCTGGTAACATCTGAAGTGCTCAGAACATGCTTTTATATCAACTTTCTCCGTGTTGCCTTGTTTCCTAGGGGCAATATGTAATTTGTTCACTAATTGACTCTCTTTATTTAGACAAATTAGACCTTTTTAACACAATTTATATTAACTGCTTTTGACTGCGCTGTGTTAATTGCAACAGGGATGGGGACATTGTAATTGTAGAGAATTGTTCTCTGATTTGGGGAGAAGAGACAGCACTCTGTGCCCAGCTTCCAGTTTGTTTTCCCTGTGTTCAAACGTGGTACTCAAACTATTAACATAATCTTGGGGTGGCTGTAATTATGTGAATAACTGAGTGGGAAGGAGTCATAGCACAGTACAAAAATAGCACCAGGGAGTGCAAACTTGTTTCTATAAACAAAATAGGAGGAGGAAGATGACATGCCACTGGTGCTGCATCCTGGAGCCAGCATGGATGTTGAGTACAGGTGGGGATTGAGTACTGCCATCACATACTCAGTGCTCTTCCTCTTCCCAGTGCAAACTTGGAGTTTATTGCCTGTTTCAATTGTCCAGGAAAGCCTTGAAGGCTTTGAGGAAGACACACTCAAGGTTCATCACCCACCAGCTTTGGGGCCTAACTCCCAGGTTGAAGCTTTGTTCCCCAGCAGGATCCTCTGTTTACCTTCACTTATTTCCATGGCTCTCCTCTCCTTCCCTCCATGCTGTCTGGAAGAGAGAGCCTTCTCCCAGGCTCCTGCTGAGGCTGGGAACACCCAGCCCTGTTGGAGAGAGGGGGAGCTCTCCCAGTGCATCTCATCCCAAGCCTGATGGAAAGGGTGTTGCTGCCCATGTGCTTGGGGACTGGGGTAAATGACGTGCATCAGAACCTTGGTTCCTCAGAGCTTGACTGTATTCTATGTTTTAAAATCTCTCTGGTGCTACCAAATCAATAGGTCTCCAATGCTGAAAGAATGTTTAATGCTGGCAGGGTAACAAAGCACATTCCTCTTTAGTGCAGAAATCTGGAATTTTGGAATCCCCAACACGTTGAGGATGTTGGAGCCTTCTTGCAATCCATAAGACTTTCTGGCTACAGAATCACCTTTTAAATTTTTTTTAATGCTTTTTCCACCATTTTCTGGCTTAACAGAATCATCAAGGTTGGAAGAAACCTTTGAGATCACCCAGCTAGTCCAGATATCCACCTAGCACCACCATATTCAGCCCTAAACCACCAGACATATCCAGACACTTCTTGAACACTTCCACAGACTTTACCACATCCCTGGGCAACTTATTCCAATGCCTGACCTCTGTTCTAAGGAAAACATTTTTTCTGGTGTCTAATCTGAATCTCCCCTAAATCTCTACAATTTAAGGCCGTTTCTTCTTATCTTTTCTCTTCAGATAGGGCAGGAGAGACTGAGCTCCACCTCACTACAACCTCTATTTGGGAAGCTGTAGAGAGCAGTGACCTCCCCCCCAACAAGGATCCTCTTCCCCAGAGTAAGCAACCCCAGTTACCTTGACCCCTCCTCTCAGGACATTCTCTGGACTCTTCTCTAGGGTTTCTTCTCTAGGTTTCGTTCTCTGCACTTGCTCCAGCACCTCAATGCCCCTTTTTGAATGAGGGACCCAAAACTGAACATAGCATTCAAAATGTCACCTCCCAGTACTGAGTTCAGGGGGACAATCACTTCCCAGTCCTGCTGGCCACGCTGTTTTTGAGAGAGGCCAAGATTCCTTTGGGAATCATATCCAAACCTGGGCTGTCAGGCAGCACCTCCAAGTCCCTCTGTGCTGAGCATCTCCCAAGCCGTTCCTCCCCAGCCTGTAGTGCCACGTGGGGGGGTTGTGACCCAGGTGCAGGACCTGGCACTTGGCTTTGTTGAACCTCACACAGTTGTCCTCAGCTTTTTGATCCAGTCTGTTTCAGCCTGCTGATTTAGAGTTTGGAGATCCCCCCAGCCTAGCCTGACACCTTTCCCCACATCTTCAAATGTTGTGTTTGTCCTCCCCTGCAAGCTGTCTGCAGGTAATGCAGTGCTCAGAGCTAGTGATCCCCTTACTTCCCCTGCACCCGTGGCTCGAAACCATTTTACCAGACTGTATCATGGCACTTTAGAAAGTCAAATCTCTTTTTAGCCCGACTTCCTAAGGAGGCTTAAGTACTCAATGCTCTGTTTATATCCTCGTCCCTCCCTTGGAGAACTTTTGAACCCGTGGGCCCAGATCAGCCAAATTTATCAGCTGAAGGTGTTGATGGTAGTAAGGCTGTGAGGGTTTTTTTTTGGAGCTAGATAAAGTGGTGACAGTGAAAGAAAGCACTTCTGTGTCAGCTCTCGGCTGATCAGGCATGAATTCTGCGGGAGGGGCAGCCAGCCACACGGCAGCCCTGGGAATTGCTGGTTTTGCAGAGCCACAGCAGGAGCAGCTCCTGCTGCAGAGGTGCCTTGGCAGTGCTGGGGCTCGCAGGGCTGCCCCATTCCTGTTTCTGTGGGGCTCAGCCATGTGAGAGGTGCTTTGGCTGGAAATACCTGCCTGTGGTAGAGGGGACTTCACCACAGCAAAGGGGCTTTTCTGCAGTGTTACAAAATTTGGCAATATTAGAGAGGAACAGAACAAGGTTTGTGTTGATCTCTGGGAAAATCGTGAGGGTCATGAGAATTTTTTTTTTTTAGGATCTGTGTCTTGAAACAAAATGTTGGGGAATCTCTGATTTTGGGAGTTCCCGGTGGCTTTGTAAACTTCTGACACGGGTGAAAATGTTGAATGAAGCCAAGCCGCAGGGACAGGCTCAGGAATACCGATTAAAGCTGCATCTAGTCATGCATGAGTGTAGACATGTATGTGCAGCTAAATACATGTATAGGTATATTTCTGTATTTGTGGGCACGTGGGATGATGTACTGTGTGCTTCTGATGGCAGAGTGAGATGCAGTATTTGTCATTTCAAGACTGAGAATACAGCGATAAAAGAAACCCCGCATGGAATCTCATCCTGGGGGGTAGATGAGCAAGTTTGACAGCTGAACTAGGGCTTGTCACCATGCGGACCTGTGAGCCCCTTCGGGCTTTGCGCTTTTTGCCGTCGGACACGTGGGTGATTCCCCGCGGTCTCACCTGACCCGAGTTCAAACAAACACACCCGCGGCTCGTATCTCATGAGCGCCGAGCCCGTAAACTGAGCGCTCTCAGCAGCAGCCTCAGTGAGCTAAATCCTTCCCAGGGAGCAGGGGGTAATGGCAGGAGGAGGCTCAGTTTCCCCCGCTGTGCATCTGTCAGGCAGCTCCCGCAGGGAGGGTGGGAGGCGGCTCTGAAATCTGGGATTAAATCTGCCCGGGCAAGGGGAATGGGGAGTGGCGCTGCCGGCGACTGCATCCCGGCACAGGGAGCAGCGTCCCGGCACAGGGAGCAGCGTCCCGGCCCGGGGAGCAGCACAGGGAGCAGCGTCCCGGCCCGGGGAGCAGCACAGGGAGCAGCGTCCCGGCCCGGGGGGCAGCACAGGGAGCAGCGTCCCGGCCCGGGGGGCAGCGTCCCGGCACAGGGAACAGCATCCCACTGCAGCCGCTGCCTCTCGGGCTCGCTTTGGGGAATTATTTAGAGGAGGAGGATGTACTGCGGGCTGCTGAGAGTGCTGAAGCCATTCCTGTTCCAAAAATGATTACATTTGAGGCCAGAAGGTGGAATTGGAAATGGTTATTTGCTAATCTCAAATAGCTTTTTATTTCTTTAGTCTTAAGTTTGAAGTTTATACCCATGTCATGTGGTTTCAGTGGGAATAAGCTCTGCTTCTGTTTCAAGCCAGTGTTTGACATGACAAAGGTTGTCTGATGTCTGTGTGTAATGGTAAAAGTACTGCAGAAAAGAAGACAAATTAACCTTTAAAAGACAGGACTACCACATTTTGTTTCTAATTTCTAGGACGTGGCGCTGAACCTAATGTAAACAATACTTTCTGGCAGTTTAAATCACTGCTTTACTCAAGAAAAATTAAAATACCCTAAAAGAAATGCCATGTAACATCAGCAAAAAGGCAGCAAGCAAAACTGTCAAGTGCCACCATTCTTCTTCTCTTGTTCTTTTTAGCCTCTTGTATCTTTTGGGATCTTTGAGCAAAGAGTTGATGTTCCCTACATGCGTTTCTCTGAGACGTTCTACCAACCTCTCTATGATGACCTCTCATTGCAGTAGTCATCAGGGATATGTTGCATGACTCCAGCAAAATCTTTATCGTCAGTTTTGCCTTTTGTTATGTGCATATCACATTGTATCCTTGGCTTCCAAGTGTTTTTTCTTCCTTGCTGCAGGAGTCTTGTTTTCAACCTTCACTCTTCAGTCTTCATGAAATTAATTAAAACCCCAAAATTTCCAAAGTTAGATGTTTTTCTGCTTGGAAAGTTTTCGAGGCTTGAATTTCCACTGTCTTGTTTTTTCTGCTGTACTCCTGGTAGCCTTTTGCTCAGAAGGCTGTGGGTCTTCAATGCTCCATTTTCCTTCTGGCACATGTGCCAAACTTCACTACTTTATTAAGCATGTTATTGACTCTGGGACCTTTTGCACTGGATTTCTCATTCTTCTCATGCCATTTGTTATTTTTGGCCTATTAACTCTGATAGGTGATTAAATTTAATTCTATGAAGTTGAATTTGATTATTTAACGTTAATTAAACCACTCTGTGTTTCCATTCTTCAAATCTCTTGAGAAAGAATTAACGATATTCCCTTTCTGGTGTAACCTACATTAGAAGAATTGGCTAGACTTTTTAAAGCTGAATAAGATGGGTAGATTAGTTTATTCAGGGGTATGTTGGGAATGCCTGATGTTCAAGTTTGAGGTGGTGGACACACTGGGCAGTGCTTTGCCATAATAACAACTTCTAAGTAAAGCTGATTTTTTTTTTTCCTTTTTCCATGCTTTTAAGAATAGCCTTCAAGCTTCAAGATTTCAGGAGTCCTTTTATGTCTCGTTCAAATCCTCCCTGTGTGAGATCTTGTCCACAAGTGTGGTGTAAATCACAAATTAGGTAGCATGGCCTGTCTGAACCACTATTTTAAAATTACAGTCTATCTTATTTTAACCAGGGGCTTCAGAGCTGACTGTTAATAAGTATCAAGTTGAACATATTTAATTGGGTATAAAATATAGCGTTGGCCTGGATTTATTTTGAAAGGATTGAAGAGTTAGGAGATTTAGATGTTCATCTGGGTTTTTTTATTTGATTTACATATCTTCCTCTGTGGCATATTGTAGACAGTTCTTATGAGATATTTCAACTCTTTAATTTAATTACTTTAAGTGAATGCTCATACCACAGCTGTATATAGCACAAGCTTTCTCAGTTATGTTTCTGGTACCACTTCTTGAGTTTATTCTGCTAAATGTTTCCCAGGGGTTTTCTCTAATACTTGCATAAAATTCACTACTTTTCAAACATTCCTGCCATAAATTCTCAGGCTAATGTATCCAAAGGAAACAAATAGGAAGATTAAGTAGAACATTTTGTACCTGGACAGATATTACAGAGGTTGTCCCCTGAGCTGGTTCAGCCTGACTGTAAATCTGTCGTAAGTCCCTGCTTTGCCCCCAGTGTGAGATGGCAAACAGCTGCATCCTGTCCCAGGTGATCCCTCTGGATTGATGCTGGCACTGGGGTGTCTCCTGTGTGTTGTCTGACTGACACGTGCAGCACAGCTCTGCTGCTCCTAAAGCAGTGCATCACAGCTAGGAAAATGAGAAGGCAATGTAAAATGCATGACTGGCTGGTTTGCCAGTCGAATAAGAAATGGTTTCTAGAGGCCATGAATTATGCCTAAAGTCATTCTTAATATTAATTTTATTGGTGCTTTATAAAGTGGCTCTAGCAGTGGCATTTTGAAAAGGTTCAAAATAGCTAGAACCTGCGGCAAAGGGCAGCTCCAGGAAAATGATTACTTTTCCAAGAAAACCAATGGCAAAATAGCAACTCCTTGCCTCAGGGAAGAAAACCAGACCTTGGTCCTGCCGACTTGGCTGCTTGCTTTGCTTTGAGCACAGGAATGGCTTCATTAACCCTTGTAAGATCAAGCAGCTGGAGTTAAGTTATGCCCTGTGTATGTGTAGCATCAGGGCTTAAGCCCCCCTCAGCATCAGATATGATCTGTGCCTCGACCTCTGGGCTTGTGATTTCTCATGGAAATGCTCACATGAGGAGGGGAGGGGTCTCAGAGGTCTGAAATCAAGCCCAGGCTCCTGAGGTGGTGTGGGCAAACCAACCAATTCACCCTGCAGCTGAATCGGGCTTGTGCCACTCAGAGTTTAGGCAGCAAGTTCTCTGGGGTAGGGCTGCATGGGATGTGCAGCAGATGCAGCTCTTCCCCAGGAGCAGAACCTGCAGTCTTTGTAATAACTGGGATGAGTTTGGCTCTTTGGCATCCATTAAATGAAATTCAGACAAAGCCCCTCAGAAGTGTTACATCAGCATAATTCCTTAAGTGGAGCCGGGGTCGGTGGTGTTAAGATGTCTGGTTTACAAATGTAGTTTAAAAAATCCTCTGCAATCCCAGCACATAACCAAGTAAAAGGTATTCTGGGCCAGGTTTTGCAGTTACTTGAGCTTCAGTGATGTGTAAAGCATTGTGTCGACTCAAGATCTTTTCCCTGTCTGCACAAGTGGTGTTTTTACCACGCGTTCAGAGTTTTTCCCTGAGTGTGGAAATACCATTGCTCATTGAATTTGTTGTTGCTGATGGGACTGAATCATCTGCATAACTCCCTGAGGCAGGATGCCAAGGACTAATCCATGGGGCCTCATCCTGCAGGATACAGAGGGCTCCTGATACCCAGCACAGGGTTGGATGGGGGTGGGTCTTGAACCTCCTGTTGGCCGACACCTTAGGGTCCCTTGGGTGTGATCCTGCTGGAGATACCTCCTCTTTCCACTGGCTTTGGCAGCAGGGGGGCATTCATCACCGTTCCAGGGTCTGGGATTCTGAGCAACAAACCTGGGCAGGACGGACAGAGAAGGAAAGAAAAACCTGAGTTGTGCTGGCCCAGGTCTGTGTGCACGTCTCAGTGTTTGGAGGAGGCACTGGGGGACACTGATACAGGAGTGTTTAGAGGTGGTGGATGAGGAGACTCCGAAAGGTGCCCTGTTAAATCCCTGCCTTGAATAAGACCTTGCAAAGATCTGGGCCTGCTTCTTCCAC
The DNA here is from genome assembly GCA_013401135.1 of Cettia cetti. Classification (NCBI taxonomy): domain Eukaryota; kingdom Metazoa; phylum Chordata; class Aves; order Passeriformes; family Sylviidae; genus Cettia; species Cettia cetti. The sequence continues at coordinate 5,789 of VZUI01057670.1, read as the reverse complement.
CCCAGCTGTTTCTCATGTTCTCCAAAACAGTATTTTTGACAAATATGCCATGTCCTTTTTGTTAAAAAGACATATTTCAGTTTTCGTCTGACACATGGCTGGATGTTTCTTTTGGTCTCTCTTCACATCTTTTCTGTAACTGTTTTTAATCATTCTTAGCAGAATGGGTGAATTCCCTTCTCAGCCTTTCCTCCATGAGTTTTTCCTCCTTCACCAGCTCTGTCCTTGCTAGCAGAGCACCCTTCTGCAAATCCCCTGATCTCTGGGTATTGGCCACCATGGGTGTTGTTTCTGTATTGAGAGGTGTAATATTTAGCAGCAAGTAAAATGTTTGCTGGTGGAAAGCTACAGCATCTGCAACCCTCAGTTGTGTTTATGTTAGCAATTTTAATATCTTTGCCATAATAACAGTAATTTAAACAGGTCCTGTTGGCTGGAGGACAATTAGGGATTGTTGAATTTTGCATTTCCCTAATACTCACCACAAGCTGCCCCTGAGCCCCATTCTGCTGGTATTTATAGAGCACTGGCTGAGCAACTCCTTTGAAGTCAGAGGCAGCAAAGGGACGTGGAGCCTGCAGAGTGCTGGCACTGGCCCCCGGCGCAGCTCCTCAGCCACAGGTCCTGAGGCTGGAGGTGGTCACAGAGGTTTGGGGTTTTTCCTTCTGCAGAGATTCCTTCAGAGCTGCTCTTCCTCACAGCCTGATTTATGCCCTGGGATTTATGGAGCTGAACAAATGATTATAGAAGAACTATGTGTTTTATTACACAGGGACCAATTTTCCCAAGCCAGAGGGCAAATTCTCTCTTCTCTCCCTGCACTCTGGTTGTGCAGCTGCTGCACTTCCTCTTTGATAGTCAGAGAGCTTCAGATTAGGGGATTCAAGGGGCCAAAGGAGTCATTTATCCTCCTTTGGAGCCCAGGAGTGCAGTGTGTATTGCTGTGGTTTGCCACAGCTGTGACCTTGCTGGGGGATTCACCAGAGTATGGGGCGGCCCTCTCCAGCAGAGCACAAAGGGAAAGCAAGTTTTTCAAAATGGCAATTGGAAGAATTTTGTTTTAATTTACATTTGCAGGGTGTTTGGTCTTAGAGCTCATTACAGGAGGGAGGCTGAGCAGTTACCTCCATTTCCATGAGCTACTTCATTAGTCCAGGATCCACATCAGCACTGCCAGAGGTAACCACGTGTGTGAATTAAAAGCATTGCCTGCTCCTCCTCTGTCCCAAGCAGTCTCTAGCAGTAGGCTTGCACTGATGTTGCCACATATGAGATCACAGGAACTTCACTGGTGCTGTCCAACAAGCCAGAGGAGACCTGGCTGGGCTCTGGGATCCTGACACTCTGCAATGAAGAAATGCAGATTTTCACGTTTGAACCAAGCCCATCGAGCCTGAAGCATTGCCAGCACCACAGAGTTGCTGTTTCCATGGAGGCAGCTTTGAAAGCAGATTTTTCCTTTTAAAGGAAGGCAGAGCATGGGACAAAGCACATGTACTCTAATGGGGTGGAAGTTCTTTACCAGAAAGTGAACCCCTTAAATGGCTCCTGCATAAAGGAGGTGTTCCTGAGCCATGGATGGAGATGGGGTGTTAATGAACTCATAAAGACTTGCTTGGATGAGAAAAGAGCAAGGGGTAAAGAGCTGAGCCCAAAGGAGTTTTAGGAATTTTTGAGGGGATCTGCCAGGTCTGTGTCTTAATTAGACAGAATTAATTACTCTGAGTGATCAGTGTGCTGGGAGGAATACAGAGGGAGACCTGGGAGGGCGGACCTGCAGCAGCTGCCACAGTAATTGTGCTGCCTTCACCTCATGGCTGATCAGATCCTCCTCCCTGCCCTTTAAGAGCTGCTGGGCTGTCTTTCCTCTTTGATACTGAATCAAGTCAAAGCTACTCCACTGATTCAAGTCCTTTTTGCCTGGCCTCTCCTCCTTTGCTCAGTTTTCTGTTGCATCTGTCCTCTCCACTAGGAGCCACTTACATTGATTTTTCTGTGCTGCTCTTGTCTTCCCAGAGAAACCCAACATGATTCCTGTGTTTGTGCTTCCTGCCCTGCCCTCACTGCTCCTGCATTTCCCACTTCAGGCCCCTCTCCCCTCCCACACTGTTGCCCTGTGCTGGTTTCCCTATAGGGATTGTCTATTCCTTGCATCCTTGTGACAGGCACATGCACCAGGGCTTTTTCTTCAGTGCTGGGAGCGCCCTTCCAGCAATTGATGTCTCAGCAAGGAAATAGAAATTGATGCTTTTGCTGGTTGGGGGATGACACAGTGCGGTGGTGGCTCCTCACCTGCCCAGTGAAAAAGAGCTTGTTGCTGGTAAAACACTGGGTAAAAAAGCTCTACAATGCTGGCTCTGGAAGGGGATAATTCTCCTTTTCCTTTTTGTTCTGATTCAGCAGGGTGGGTAGTGTTTAACATACAGAAGGCCTTTCCACAAAGATCAGGCACACCGCAGAGCGGATGGAGCACGGGGCGAGCAGGAAGGCGGCAGCGGGAAGCAGATGGGCAGCACAGTGTGGGGCTTGCCTGGCATTTGCTGCTTTGCTGTGGGAAGCTCAGAAAGGAGTTAGAGTAGGACCAAAGAAAGAGGGGGGAAAGATTGAAACCCATCAATATTCAGAAGAGCAGAAAAAGCAAATATATTGACCTAAATGACCAGTGGTGACTCAGAAGCTTAAGGGAAATATATGTAAATAGTGCCATTAACAGCTTGAGGGCTATGGGGAAAAGGGGCTGGGGGCGGCTGCTGACTTCTGAAGGAAAATGCAAAATAATGGAAATTGTTTCTTTGAGGGTCCCCTCTCTTCTACCCTCTGTTCTTCCCCACAGAGACTCATTCCAAACGAGAGCTGTAAGTTAAAATTAACTTCTACCCAAACCAATTCGAGCACTGCTGCCTTCCTTGGAGGGGAGTGTTTCATACAGCTAATTTGGAGAATAATTCGTCTGAATCATCTCCACGTGATGTATTCATATGAAATGCAGACTGATTGCAATTTCTGCCTGTGTTTCTCCCAGCTGAAGGCAACATGACCTGCAGGTTTTTGTTTTGGTGCATCTATAAGAAAATTTTGCTTTGCTGGCCTATTGTAATTTTTTTCCTTATTCCAGATTTTTTAAAATAAACAGAAGGGATTAACTGGAGTGGAAGGCTTAATTGACCTCTTTCAAACAAATCTCCTCCCTAGAGAAGCTTGAATTAAACCCCCACTTCCATTCCTGCAATTTAACTGACTGGTGATATCTCATCTGTAAAACAATGTACTCTGATTAAGCCATAATGTCTTAGACTTTTGAAAGCCGATTTTATGGAGATACAGAATGTGTAACACTTGTCCTAAAAACCTGCCATGTTAATAATTTATTAATGCTGTATTCTGGTTGTGTCTTTTATATTTGTATTTGCTCTTCACTCTGTCCTCGTAAGCATAGTTTATATAAATTTCCTACCTAATCCTTGCAATGCCCAAGCTTGCCTCTGTACTGCCTTGCTATGTATTTATTAATTTCACTTCATGATTACATTAAGGGAAATCTTTTTATCTGCTCCCATGAGGAGTTTTCTGTTGAGGACAGTTCTTAGGTCTTGTATTATTTTGCAGCAAACATTGTGAGTCAAAAAGGGAGAGTGGGATCAATTTGGTTTTGAAAACCCGAGTGACAGTGTAGGCAGGGAGAGAGTTGGCAATGAAGATGGGTTTGAGATGAAGTTTGGGAGGTTATTTTGGATAAGTAGGTAAGGAAGGAGTGGTGTGGAAAGGACAGGCAGGAGCTGATGGAATTAGTCCTTTGGGAGCCAGCCCTAGCTCAGCACATGGAGCTGAAGCATGGCAAAACTGAGAGCCCAGGAAAAACGGGTGATGTGGAAGATCTGCAGGGAATCCTGGCTCTGCTTGGAAAGTGGAAATGGAGAAGGAAGCTACTATTGGGTTCCATTCCAGCTTTTCAGATTGAAGTATGCCTTTAGCCAAGAGAAAAAACCCCTGCAGTTCCTCCTCCCAATCCATAATTCCCTTGCTCTGATTATTACCAAGTGTGGAAGCATTTGCCTCTGCACATGTGATGGCTGCCAGAGGCATTGGAAAGCTGTCATTGGAGGGGGGAAAAAGAGAAAAAAGTCTTTTCTTATGTTTGCTTGTGCAGAGCTCAGTGGAGCATTTCAGATGCTCGTGTTCAGATTATTGTCCTTCTTTACTTTTTCCTCTGAATTAGAAAACTACCTATTAATAAGCTGGTAGGCGAGCAGTGATTTTGCATGTTAAACAGTGTGATTGCTTCATCCCAGTGGGATTGTGCTCTCTCAGAGTTGGACATCTGAGAAATACATATATTGATAATTAAATTAGGCTTTATTTACAAATATTGGCTCAGAGGTTTTCCAAGTCGGAAACTTTGATTCCTTTTCTGATGAGCATAAGCCTTGCTGGATTCAGACCAGATAATGTGAAGCTCAGTCTTTTTCCAGCTTTACAAAATCATGGCTTGGAAAATACTGATGAAGGGAAACTTTGGTTTCCATTGGGAAATGGGAGATAGTGGCAGCAAAGCAGAAGGGAGGGAAGCAACATTTCATCTCACCTCTGCTGCAAAGAAAGGGAGCAGGAAATGGGCTTCCTTAAATAAAGTCAGCTGTGTCCCCCCTCCCCTGCTCTTGGATCTGCTGCCATCACAAAGGGTTATTTTTCCAATTCTTCCCATTTTCAGAAGAAGGAAACAGAAAAAAGTGGCTATTTCTGGGGTCAGAGTTCTCCCCCTGAAGCCAACAACAGTTGCATCAGGACCAAATGAAACCCAAGATTGAGATGACACAGCTCTGCAGTGGGGAGAAGAGAGATGAGCTTTGAAGATGAGTTTTGGGGAGGTAGGAAATACACAGTACCCAGCTGTGCTCTGGGTGTGATTTGTGATCCAGGTGCTCAGGAGTAAGATTTGCCCTAACCAGGCTAAGAATGACACTTAAAAAAGAACTTGTAGAATTCTGGAATTTCCTTTGAGTTTAGAAATTCCTTTCCAGTAAGTCAAAGCCTGTAGAAGAAGTGTCACACCACCCTAGTAAATACACGTGGTTTTTTTTTCATTTCTCTGTAGATACCCTGCTTCATATTTGGTATTCTAAAAAATGAATGCATATCCTGAATGAACTGATGTTAAAATGGTACCATGGGTAGTTAAAGGCTGCATGGCAGCTCCAGTGCAGCTCCAGCTTTTCCAGCCTGAGCCCCTGCTAGTGAGAGAGAAGGAGCTCACATGGACTTTGCACTGATTTATTCATATCACGTCTCTTACGTGGGTGAGCTGAGCCTTCAGCTTTTGGCATCCTGAGCGTTGGTTACTTGCAAGGACATGCCACAAGTAAGAGACATGGGGGGACAAGATGATGTTATTTCCATTTAAAACACTCAGCCTGAGTGATACAAGGAGAAAGAATAGTTATAATAACACAGCTGATTGCTGTCAGAGTACTAAAAGGGAGTTTTATTGGAAAAGGTATTATACAGCCCACTGTGCTTTGCATAATCATTTTAAAAGCAGTTCAGGACACTTCCTGCCTTTATCCTGAAGAAGGTAGAAATAATTTAGAAAGCCAGCATTGTCAGTATGGCTGAGCTCGAGGCTGGGCACAGTTACACGGGGGTGGGTGCACAGGGTGCAGATGCAAGGAGTGCAGAGACTGAATTACAGGGGTAGAGTGTAAAAACATGTTCTGGTGTATCGGTTTGAAAGCAAAACCAGTGAGAGACTCCAAGTCAGAAGTACAATTTAATAAGAGAAAGAAGAAAATAAG
>VZUI01057668.1:0-62566 GCA_013401135.1 Cettia cetti | reverse complement strand
CCCAAAGCACAACCAAGGGTGGCTGCAGGGAGGAACAAGAAGGATGGGACCTGACAGCCTGGAGCTGGGACTGGACAATTCAACCCCAATGTGCAAATGGACCAAAACTAATAAAAATGTGAGACCTTGTGACCATTCAGCCATGTTTTTGTGCCCATTTTGGGTCCACCTTGGGTGTATCCCTGGCCAGGCTCTTGTCCTGCCCAAGGTGTATCCTGAAGCCCTTTCAATAAATCTCTGCTTTATTCTCCAACTCTGCCCAGTCTCTGTTCCAGCTCAGCCTTCCCAAGGCATCATATGGACCACACTCAATAGGGATAGTCCCACCCATGAACACAGATGAACTCTGTTATTAATGAAGTTTTTCCTAACTAATCTTGTTGGAGCTCAAAATGTGGCCCCAGGAATTGATTATGCAAATCCCCCAGATGGATGGAAGCTTTTCCCAAATAAACTGAGCATCACAGATGATTATTTCTGCCACCCCTGCAGCAGTGAGGGCAAGCTAAGAGCTGAGCACATGCTCAGAGCTTGGCACAGACTGTTACAGGAATTTCTGAGTCAAGGACTCAATCTCTTCTTGAGGATGCAGTGTTGATTCCTGACTGTAGAGATGAGTCATGAGGAGTCAAAAGACAGAGCAGAAACACATCTGTTACTCTGCTGATCTGATGAAGAAACATTTTCTCCACCTCAGTGCTTCACACCCATCCTCACTTTTTCTTACCAGCACCTCCTCTCCCATAGCTGTGTTTTCAAACCCAGGGACATCACCATTATTCAGGCCCTCTAGCAAAGATGAAATGAAAGCAATATTACCAGCTCAGCAGTGACCAAGGATGTTAAATCCTCCTCTCCCAGGACCAAACAACTGTCTTTCAGTGATTTCTGTATCCCGAGATTTGCATCACATTTGGACACAGTAGACATAACAACATTAGCCCAAAAGAGTCAACATTAGATTAAAAAATAGGGTACTGCAACAGTTATCTTCTGCATTTCAGAGTGCAGGTAGTAGAATTTATTGCATGGAAGAAAAGGTGAATGGATTTGCATTTGAGTTTCATCACTTTTAATGTCTCCAGTAGCCAAGCCTCCCCTTAAAAGAGCCCTAGTGGACAATAAACTCTTAGAAAATATACAGCAAATCAGCAGTGCCCAATAGACATAAAATTAGAGTGTTGCAATGTTTCAGCTGTTCACTTCCTTTGATACTGGCAGCTGGCAGCAAGACACTTGAAAAGATGGAAGAACAAGTAACTTCTAATGGATAAATATATATATTTTTCCATACCATATGTGTTTTAAATATACATAAATGCACACACTCACACACGTGTGCTAATAGGATAAATTTACAGGGCAAACAGAAGTGAACAGTCACCAGTATAGATACTCAGCTACCATTAAGCATTTAAAATAATTACAGCTTTTAAACCGTGGAAACAAGAATTTTATAAGAACATTTTTGGTGCATTTTCCTCTAGACTGAAAATTTCTCAGTCATTTCCTCCTGGGTGAAATCAGAAATCACCAGTGCTGTTATATTTTAAAAGCAAAAGCTTTCTGCAGAGGATTTGTCACAAAGGTGTCCCCAAATTAACCCCCAAGAAATTGACCAAGAAAAATATCTTTAATAACATTTCAGCACGCAATTAGATTTTAAATTTCTTGTTAATTGTAATTAATTATCAATTATATGGATGCTTTTGCACATGTTACTTCCGTGTGAAGCCGTGGAAAGGGCTCTCCTTGCAGGAGGAGGGGAAGGGAACTGCCTCCTCTCTCTGCACCCTCCACTCCTTGTGCAGGTCTGTGCTTCCACATCTGTCCCCATAAACCTTCCCTCTCTTCCAAGGGAAACCTCTGGATGTGCAGCTCTTCACAATGACCTCCTCAGTGGGACACACGGGAATCAAAGGACATTCATCCTCCTGGAAAGGCATTTCCACTGTGGGCCTTTCATTCAGCAGACTGAGCTGACCTGTCTTTATGCAAAATAGTGCTCAACCAGTGAACTGCTGAAGAATTAACAAAAAAACCTGCAGAAGACACATTGAAGAAGAAATCATTGACGGATTTGCATCAAAAGAACCCCCAGGATTCACCATAAGAATCCAAGAAGCTGTTATATTTTATGCAATAGATCTTTGGCCTTGCTTTCCTCCTCCTCTTCCTCCTCTTCCTCCTCCTTCTCCTCCTCCCTCCAGCCCTGGTGAGCTGCTCAAGAGCCCGGGGAGTCTGTGCAGACTGGACCAGCCCATCCTCATCCCCAGCATCCCTGGGGGCTGAGCATGGCAGAGTTTTCGGGTGGTTCCTGGGGCCCATCTCCTCCAGGCTTTCCTGCAGAAGCAGAGGAAGGTTTTTCATCTGTGACTCAGCTCTGACGTGCTCTGCTTTCCTTCTGGGTGTTTCTGTTTGTTTTCACGAGTGTTTGCAGCACCTTTCCACTCTGCAACAACAGGCTTTGTGTGCCAGGCAGGAACATCAATGTTATCAGATACCAAATGTGTCAGTGCTTATCTGTAGCTGGCTGCAAACCCATCCCAGAACAACCCAAACAGATAATCTTTTCTAGAAGGAAAAAACCCCCAGAATTACCTGTATTTGGGCTCAAAGACACCATCAAATGGTTTTGTGGTTCTTTTTTGCACCTGGATATACACCATAGGAAAACCCTCTACTTTCTCATAAATATGATTTCCTCTCCCCTCTCAAACACTGAATATATTTTTATCTGATTTATGCCATAAAGGTACAAGTCCTTGAGGTTTTTCTTCTTTTACAGCATGTGTTCAGCTCTTATTTTTACGTTTGTGTAATGAAAATAAAAATAAAGAGACAATATGTATTTTCATCTTTAATCTAAACAGGTGTATATCCAGCAGGATGGGAAGGCACTGATCAGGTGCTGCTCTCCTGCTGCAGGAGTGGTTTATTCTGCTGCTCTGATTAACAATCCCTGCCTGGACACTGCCCCTTCATGGAGATGCTGTGAGGCTGGAAAGGACCCCAGAGGCTCTGAGCAATGGTGATTATTGAGTGAACTGGTGCTGGTTAACAGATCTGTAACACAATATTGAAATTCCATTCTGAATTTCCTCCTTCTAAGATGGTGTTTGCCTCAGTAGCCTTTAATGGTAGGGCAAAGCTAAGGCATGGACAGAATCCACACGAGCACACAAAATGTCTGCAACTCAAGCTGTGATAACAAAAACCACAAAAGCAACCAAAATAATAATAATAAAAAAATGTTCTGCAAAAGCTTTTAAATCTTTGCCCACTGATTTCTATAGAGAAAATTGTTTCCCTTGCAGTGTTCAGAATCTTCTGGCTTTGTATTAGCAGGGGCTGAGGTTCAGGAAGGCAAAACAGTGAGGGGACCACTCTGCCTTGGAGGAGATCAGCACCTTTGTGGGGTCTTAGGGTGACCTGAGAGAGCAGGAGCTCCATGGGGCTGGGAGAGGGTCTGGAGTGACCCCAGCTCCAGGGAGAGGTGTGGCAGCTCTGGCTTCTTTTTCTTTTCCTTGCCAAGGTCAGGATGAACAGTACTAGGGAAAGGCAGGTTTCAGGTTTCCCGTTCAGACTTGGATTTGTTTGTTATCTCTTATCTATTTACAGACCCAACAGCTGTGAGCTCTAACTAGCAAGTTAGAGAAATGAGGTAAAATGGGTGCCTCTGACTTTTTCCAGGGTTATTTAAGTGATAATTAGCCAATAACAAAGTGACACCTCTGTTATTTATGTTTTTGACCCAACAATGACCACCCAAGGCCCTCAGTGTGGATCTTTTTCACCCAGTTACAGTGAACCACCCAAACCCATGAAGAAGAAGGAAGAAGAAGGTGAAGAAGGACCCAGACAACACCCCAATTCCTCCATCTTGACTACCATGCTATTTATTAAAACCTCAAATCCAAGTTTCCATAATTCCAACAGGGAGGAGGCTTGAGGACCTTGCAGGTGGAGCTGGGACAGAGCCAGGACCCCGGGGGCTCTTTCACATGTCTGGAAAATGTGCAGGGCAGCATTGCTGCCTCCTGCAAGGAGCGTGCAAGGCTGTGCATCCCTCATGTGCCTGCTGTAATTATTACTGCTCTCTTAATCACGTTATGCAAATGGGCTGAGCGGGAAGGAGGGAGAGGAGGCTGACAGAATAACTGAGGAGGAAAGGGTAATACTTTTGGGTGGTTTCGACTTTGCTCCCTGATTAAAATTCCTGGAATTCTCAATTGTTTCTTATCAAAAGGCTTAAAAAGGAGGATATTTCTTTTAATAAAAATAAACGAAGAAAAATGGATCTCTCATTTCCAAGGGATACAATGGAGATCACCTTGTAGTCTGGCAGCGGAATTGATATGATTTGCATTACCAAGGATGACTAAATGGAGTGTTAAATTATCTCAAAAAAAAGAAAGATGTAAATTGATATTCATGACATCAACAAGGTTAGAAAGGAAAAAAAAAAGATAGTGAGACTGTACATGTCTTCTTGTACTATACAAGTGTTAATCTTATATTCCATGGGCACTACACTACTCCAAAAGACATCTTCTGCTTTTGTGTGACACCTCTAGGAAATGATTTGCAATTATACAAACCAGCATTGGAATGTGATGCTGCAGCAATCAGCACTGGCTATAAAAACACTAATTATTTCTGATAAATTCATTCTGTGGGTGCATTCTGAACACACACAAAAAGTTTAGCGAGCTGCAAATTTGATTTTGGAATAAATGCATTGCATTCCAAAGGTTTTTGTTGGGAAAGAGGTGGGGGGAAGGGAAAACTGACTTGTTCATCTGCTATGGAACCTCTCAAAAATATTTTTGAGCAATATTTAAACTGTTTCATTGCTCTTAAAATGTTTCACTTTTCATATGGACTCCATCATTGTTCACATATTTGTCTATACACATAGGCACATACATGGGAAATACATTGGAATATGAAGCAATACACAAGGTATGTGCAATTCCATGAGCAAAAATCCATATTTTGCCCCCACACGTGTATTATTAACTTGGGTTGACCCTGGGCTAATGTTATCTTCTAACCTGGGGTCATCCTGGTGCATGGCAAACAGAAGTTGTGATCCCAATCTTGCCACTGCTCCCAAATTCATTTGGGATCACACTTTAAAGGACTTGCTGGTCTAACCAAAATTTCAAAATTGCTACCTATAACTAGTATTGCCCAACAGCTTTGCTCAGCTTTTGGGACTTTAGTTTGAGCCTTGCCATAGCTGAAACTTTTCTGTGAAGCCTTGGGGTCACGGGAGTACAGCTTAATCTTGCTCACTTAGGGTTTTATAAATACAATGATTTTTAGTAGGCCAGAGAAAGCTGTTTAGAGCTACATTCATTTTAAAATATTAGGTTTAACTAGTTTCCAAATGCTTAGGATGTCTGATAGGGCATAACCTTTACACGTACAAGTCAGTGCTAAACACCCATCAAATGCTGCGAAGAACCAAAATTGTTGTGGTATTTAGACACCAAAATAAGCAAAATAAGGAGTTCTTGCTATACTGCTGACACAAAATGCCTGTAAAATCATCATACACGTGTCATTCACCTTCTAGACCAGGGCACAGCCTTGTCACCACAGTCCAGTCCTCTGAGGACTAGAGCAGTAGGGATTCCACCTGGACCACATCAACCCCTTCCCAACAGCACAAACATTCCCTGTGACAAATATTCTATGGCCCGTGCTCTGCCCCTTCTCTGTCTTTTGGGGTTCTTCAAGCATTTTTTCCTGGTTGAAATCTTCACATTTCCCTATCAGTCTTCAATTTTATCAGCTGTCTGGCAAGAGCACTTATCTGACAAATTTTCAGCTGTTTTCTTCTTCACTGTCCAATAGTGAGAGCAATTCCTTCAGAACGAGGGAAAGATATTGGCATTTGGATAATACCACAGGAAGGTGAGAGGGAGAGTGAAATGTAACCCTGGAGTGACAAAACCCATCAGTCAAATAACATCATCTACTTCTTTTTATTCTTTATTAGAAGAGAAGTTGCAGATATTTTCTTGAGTGTTAAATCAAAATCTCAGAGTGCTCAAGGATGGCAATACTGACTCATAGTCAGAAGCCTCCTTCCTCATACCCAAACTTCCTGCATCTCCATTGAAATGCATCAAGCCCTTCAAATCTGTTGCTCATCTCACTGCCAAGACATGGAATTACAAGAGCTGATTGAACTTTTTTTTTTTTTTTTTAAATTCAGAATAGCAGTGGAAAGATTTATTTCACCTCTTTATCCTCCAATATTTCTGTGTAGGTGTTTATTATAATACTTTATGTGGATACTAACTTTAGATTTGCAGATATGCATTTATGAATAAAATATTGTAGATGAGATCATAGATTAAGGCTAACAAATGCTGTAGTGATTTTTTCATTTGTAGTAACACAATGACCTCCTTTGCATTGCAAATTTCACTATATTTGGGCTGGGGTGAGGATATGAAATATGTAATACCAAATAAGGATCTATAATAAACCAAAGGTAGATATCTGAGGAACAAGACATCTGAAATTCCCCTTGACTTGGATCAAACAGTTTTTGGTGCTTCAGTTCATTCCACCCTGGCTTGGTTCTCAGTGAACCCCAGAATTTACACTCTGCTGTCCTCAAATCACTTCTGCATTAAGGGTGTGATGGAAGCACTTCCTGCCACAGTTTTACACCCCTCATCTCACGTCAGGAAGAGCATAATTTTCTCCAGAGCTCTTTCATGCTGGTGGGCATTAGTGCCAATCAGCCCTGAAAAGTTCCCAGCAGCACAGGGTGGTTTGCAGCGAAATGTAAAATGCCCTATTTAACAACACGTCCATTAGTGGACCCCAGATGAAAGCTAAATTAAACACCTGGATTCAGATGTTTCTAAATAATGTTTCCTGCTGTACTGGCAAATCATACCTAGCTATTTTCCATGAAGGGTATTATGTCTTTAGAGGAAATCTGACAGGTAGAGATCAGTGCAATATTCTCCCTGAACAATAACAGGGTTACACAAACCCAGTGCTCTTTGCAGGCTTGGGAGGGTCTTTGCACATTCCTGTCCCCAAATGTCACCCCTTCATAAAAGAAACTGAGCCTCTGATGTCCTCTAAAACCCTATCACAAGAGGATAACAGGAGGGATTTAGAGAAGTGCAAACACTCCCAAAGATGCAACAAAAAGTAAAATTATTGCTTTGCATCCGGGGATGAGAAATGTTTGCTGTCAACCAAAGTGCATTCTAACTTCTGTCCACAAATATCCACCCAATTAATTGCTATGGAATAACTGAAAGCAGGAGAGAAAGAGTCCCCTTAGTGCTGCACTCTAATTTCATGTGCTCTATTCACTGTCTTTTAAAACCTAGCACTTCTTTTTGATGAATAGTCCTTGGCTGCCCTTCATCCTGGCAGAGGACTTTGCATTTCAACCTTTATTTCTCGTGGTGGTTTTTCACTCCAGATGTTTGCCCTTTGGACATTCCTGATCCACATTTAGCACCTCAGTTTTGGGTGCTGCCCACAGATAACCGGTGCTAAGGCCATTATCTTGCCCAACATCCGTGCAGCCACCGTGTAGTCAATTATTTTAATATTGTCTTTTAAATGAATCGCTCTAATCATCCCGGCTGCCTACCTCTGAGGCCAAATTAACTTGTCAGCCTCTTTTGTGTTCTAAGGGTCAATTTTAGAGAGGTCTCAGCAATGGCCCAAATCTGCTCCCTTTGAAATCAATGGCAAAACTCCTGGGATACTGACTGGAGGCAGATTTTGGCAAGTACAGAGTATTTGTCAAAATTCCAGCCTTCAGGACAAAATGTCCTCAATATTTCAGAGGTGCCCTGCTCGGTGGCATTAAAGAGCCATCTCCCCATGACACACACACAGAGCACTAACCCAGGGTGCCTTCCCTGTGCTCCTCTCTGTGTGCACACATTATTATCATTTTGCTTTCCACAGCTGCCTGAAGTCATTGCTGCTTCCTAAATTCCTTTCCCTTCCCCATCTGATTTGCTACCTCCTAGATTTCTTCTTTCCCCATTGTTTTGACTGCACATTCCAACAACCTGAATTTTACCACGACGTTAAACCAGGAAGTTTCTTCTCCCTCCCCTTTTTATTTTCCTTCCTTTATGCCTTTCTTCAAGCTGATACAACACTTCACAAATTGGAAAACGTTGCATTTATCTGGTGTTTACTCCATCTTTCATTTCATTAAATAAAACCAGGCTTAACACCAATCCCCAATGTACCCCTAATGATTATTTCTCTTCAGATGGATACACCACAGTTTGTCCTTCATCCAGTACAGATTCCATGCAATCATGTGCACCACCAGCTTCCTCCACACTTCTTTTCCAAGTAGGACTGTGGAGCTGGCCCGTTATAAAATGTAGATGGATTATAAACACTACCTTTCAGCTAACACCCAGTTCCATAAATTAATTTTAATAAAGAAACAATGAAGCCAACAATGGTTTGGCAAATCTCCTCCCTGAGGGATCCAAATTCCAACCTTGGGTGCCCAAGGCTGGAAGAACAGAACTACACAAAGAAAGGAAAGTGCTCATTTCAGCCATCACCTGTTACATGTTTCACAGCAGTGTTAGGATCTCCAAACTGGAATGTTGTGCTGTGTTCCAGGACGAAGAGGGGAGGTCTTGCCCAATGGTAATCTTGATAAATTACTTAAAAGTCTGAATTAAATGCAGAGATACACAAAATAAAAGGAAGGTCAGGGGTTTTGTTTAAAGAAGAAAGAACCTGGAATGCTTGTCACACAATATTGTCTAGAAATTCTTGTAAGAAACAGTTCTGGCTTACATAAATTTAGATTGTGGATGGGGGCAAAGTCACAGCAAAGAAAACCTTTCTGAGGAAATCCTCAGCTGTAGATGTTCCAGGTTTTGATTTCTTTTTTTCTAAATTAACTTCTGACTTTCTCAGTTGACTCTGGGAACAGATGGAGTTGAAGAAAATGGTGCCCAGAGCAGGACTGGCATGGTTGTCTCTGCTACAGAGGGCAAAGACAGTGGCTGGCTCTTCCCTGAGCCTGTCAATGGAGCAAGGAGCTGCACCTCCTGCTTCTCCATCAGCTCCTTGCTGTGGTTAAAGCTCTGGAAGATCTGCCTCTCACCCAACTGGCACATCCAGGGTGGCTTCTTGGTATCCCTGATAAGAATCCAGACTCAAAACCAGGTTCAAAACCTGTGGGCAGCTCCAGGCTGATATCTGAGCTGGACAGTCCCTCTCCTTCCCTCCAGAGCTCCATGCCTCCTGGTTTCCAGTTTCTCCACAGTGGTTCCATGAATATCTCACCCTCACACTGCTGGAAATACTAGGAGAACTGTGGGGCTGTGCTGCAAAATGCAGCTGACAACATTTAAATCAATGTCAAGCCAGCCAGGAGCAGTTTGCCTTCACCAAAACCCTGGAACGTTCAGGAAGCTAAGAATAGAAATATCACATGGATTAAAAATAAATAGGAAAAAAAATTCCCCACAATTGTTAATTTTCGTGATATTTCATCCAGATATGGCAATCATCCATTTAATATAATTTTCACTACCAAAAAGGCCACTCCCTACCCCCACAGAGAGAAAAGGCAGGCGATTTATTCTTAAACATATTTCTCCTGAACTGGCCATGACCTCACTGGGTGTATATTTCTCTGCACTTGACATTATCACAGAGTGAAAGAGTAGTTTTACCTTGCACATAAGACTTAAAAAGAGCCAGTCATTGATCTTGGTTTTCATTTCTGCCACAAAGGAATGCACGGGCATTTTTTCTTCCACAAATGTGGATTTGGGTAAAAGCCAGCTTTACTTGCCTGGTAATATACACCACCAGTTTGTGTGACTGGCAGCTGATGCTCCTGCCTCTGAAAGAGGAGAGCAGTGGCATTTGTCATGGCATGCCTCTGACATTTTCCACAGCAAGGGGCAGATAATATCAAACTCCTGCTCATCCATTCAACTTCCTGGGGAGAAACAGACTTCAAAATCTAAACCCAAGGAGAAATAGGCTGTTAGACACTTGTCCTAAAGGCTGCAAGGAAAAAAAAAAAAAAAAAGCGTTTATAAATGTATCAAACGGCAGGAGCAGGATTTATCTTTGATTTGTCCTTGTTGGTTCTTGTCTGTGCAATTACAGCTCCCCTCTGCTAGGGCAGGGCTTGGCCCCAGGGTCCTGGGGAGCCACAGGAGGTTTGGGTTTAGTCCTGCAACAAAACCCCCAAAAATCTCCTGGCTGAGAAGGAGACACAGAATTTGAGAGCTTAATGTGTCACCTCTTGGCAACGAAAAGAAGCATCAGCAAAAGCAAGGCTGAGCATCCTGTGGGGTCCATCCCTTACAGACTCCCCGTGCACCAAATCCCCATGATAAATGAAGAGCAGGAAGCTTCCCTGTAGATTTTCCAAGCATCCCCAAATCCATGGGGCAGCACAGCGAGTGCCAGCTGTGCTACACACACACCCTGCTGGGAGAAGTATCTTGGAACAGTTCAGTCTTGAAGTTTAATTCCGAAAAATACCCAATTCTCAAAAATTCCCAAATACCCCGATTCCCCACAAGGCTGAATGCCCAGTCTGACTAATACCTGACTAATACTAATATTTGGGTCACTCAGGTGCACAAGCACCGTTTGTGTCCAGCATTGCAGTGTCAGCCCCTCTAACCAAACAGGGGCTGGATTGCAAATTCATCCCAGCCCCTGCTGCTGAGGGAAGAGAGCCAGGGGCCAGGAATGCCAGTGGCAGAGCTTGTCACGGCTCGGGCCAACTCCACCAGCACTGCAGGATCTGTCCAGTGCTCTTTTAGCATCCAAAAATCACTCCTTTCCTGTCCAAAAACATGACACTTGACAGGAATTATATAGTACCAATGAGCAAGAGAAGAGTTCCATGGCTAAGGCACCATTATTTTCATTAAATCTCCAACTATTCATTTACTGATAAAAGTACAGTTTCCTCTGGTTGATTTCCACGAATTTATGTGCTTACAACAAAACACCAGTTGCAACCTGAAGCCATAATTCAGCCATATAAATTGAAAATGATAAATCCAGAGTCTCTTAATCTTTGCTCTAACCCTCTTTGAGTTCAGGATGTTTTTGGTTTTTTTTTTTTTTTTATTCTCTCATTGTGATCATGTCCTTCTTTTATTTAGTGCATTTATGAACACATAAATGTTTTTACCACCCATGCAAACCTTCCCGTGCTGGAAGATGAAGCCTAAGTGTACAAAACTAAACTTGTGTGTAGCCTTAGTTTGTAAATTCCCTGCCACAGCAGTTAATTTCCTGTGTATTTGGACACTGTGTTGTATGAATTGCTGTTGATGGCTATGAGCAGGTCTTTAAACTGCAAATACACAATTATCAAATAATAATAATCCCACATAATCCGTGCGTGTGAGGCAGGTTCACATGTAGAATATGCAGCACGTGTAATGTAGCTGCAGTTTCTAAAGTGGAGAATCCAAGATGTAAAGAGGAAGCTAACAGTACAGATAGATGTCAGGGAAAGGGAGAAAATGACCCAGAGCTGAACCTCGGTGACCTCCCATCCATCAATGTGGGTATGAGACCACTCAGTGCCAGAATTTCTGCATAACAAGCACAAGAAAATGCCACAATAATAAGAAAAGAGAGTGCTAGCCTGAGGTAAATCAAACTAAGCCTTCCCCACCGGAATGTTTTTGCATGGGTGTGTGTTTTGCAGGGAGATACTTCACTTAGCATTACAAATGTAAGTTAGACTATGGTGCATATAAGCACATCCATATTTCATGAATCTCTATGTAGCTCCATAGTATTATCATATAAGTGGTATAGATTCCTTTCCTGCCTGTAATGGCAGAGTGTTTTCATTTTAATGATCCTTGTTATTATGCAGACTAAAGGAATTCACAAGATCATCAGTACTTAGAAATTTCCAGAGTGTGTTTGTTGTTTTTTGGGTTTTTTCCCCCTCATCGGATGTTCTGTGTGGTGTTGCCTTGATTTTTCACCTGGGGCCACATCCCCCAGCTAAACTGTTGCTGAGATGAGGGCCAGCCCTGTGTCCCCTTTGTGTTTGGAGGGATTTGGGAGTGTGGCTGGGCGGGGTGGCCAGGGCAGAGCGCTGGGTTCGGGCCAGCTTGTAGCGGGTGGCCTTCAGAGTGAGAGCGGTGTGATTTACCCCACCTGCCTCTCAGACGGCTGAGCCTTCCGAGGAAGAATAAAAGGAGCCTTGGCTGGATGTAAATGATGTTTTCATATGGTAATTTATTACGTGGCTCGGACCGAGCGGTGCAGTGGCACGGAGTGCATTGGGGATATAAAGGAAAACAAAAATCCTTGCGCTGAAGAATTTATAGCATAAAAGAACGAGCCCTGGATTCTCTCCAAGGTAAAAAAAAATCCCTTGGGAATATATCCCAAAATACATTTGAGAGAAAGACTTTCAGGATATTATGGCTCATAACAGTGACATCTAGGAAAATCTCAGGCTCCCACCACGTCGGATGTAGGGGGATGCTGCTCCTGGTGCTCACCTTGTGACAGCCCTGCAGATCTGCGCAGGTCAGATCGTGAAAATATACAGCTTTCTGTAAAACGCTGCTAAAACTCACAGTGTTGTATGTGGAAGCCAGTGCTGAACTTTTTGGGCTTTCTTATTTATGTCTTCCCCGTGGGAGATGGGTCAGAGACAGGGAACCTGAAACGTGTCACACATGGGGTCACATCCATTAATCAGTAGGGATGCTTAAAGTGCTCCAGAAGGGGGAAAAAAAACCAACCCAAACCCTGCAATCTTCTTTATTTCCAGGTCCTCTAAGTCAACGCAGCATTTTACTTTTTTTCCTGTAGTCTCCTGGGTGTAAAACTTCATCTGTGTTTCTGAAGGAATTTGCTTCATGCTGGGCATTAGTTTTTCACAAATGCAAAAAGCAAGTTTTGCTCGGAGCTTTTACCAGACTCCAATTTCACGTGTGGCACTGCTGGGTGCCTTCAGCAGGGTGGCTGCTACAGGGGTCACACCCCTGGGCACGGCCACATCTTCACCTCCCACATCTACCTATGGGATCCAGCAGAGTTTAAATGTTGGAACCAGGGAAAAATTGGGCCACAATATCTACGGCACCGAGTACAACCTGCATGGAACACAAATCCTGCTTAGTGGAGTGTGCATGATTAGCTAATGGGATATTACGTCCCATCTATTGGCTTTTGCCATCTTTTAAGACCACACGATTATGCCAAATGCACACTTTAGGGCGGGATTTACAGGAATGTTCATCCTGATGCCTCCTCACGAGCAAAATCCCAACCTGCAGGCTTTCAGTGGAAACAGCAATACACAAACATAAGGATTGCTGAAGAGGACAAGCTGTTGAGAGGATGCCCTCTTTATTACCTGCACGTTGAGCATGTGCTGTCAGGGTTTTATATGTGACTGTAGTGGTTTAAACAAACAAGCGTGTGGCGTAGAGCAAAAAAGCTGGCAGGAAGAATGATTTGAGATGAATCATCCCTTCAGCAGCCACTTAAGGGCTGGATGGAGGCAAAGCCTGGGTAATTGGATCGCAGACTCCACCCCGAGGGACCCTGCCGAGCAGTAGGAATAGCTGTGGCCAAGCTCACAGCCGGGGAATTCAAAGATAAAAAAATATTATCAGGGCTTAACGGGGGATCGGTGGTCTTGGTGCTAGACGAGCTGGATCTGAGCACAAGTGACTTGTCTGAGACAGAGAGAAGGTTTTAGGTGAGATGGATCTGCACAGGCATTGGGTTGGTTTAAAAACATTCTCTAAGCTTTCTTACGGCTGCAAAATTTAGAGAGTGGCTTCTTTGTTGGTGTTTGATTGCACATCAGCAGCGCACCACTGAGCTCCCCCTCCCTGTGCCCACTGATTTGGTTCGTGTGGCAGAGCATCCCCAAGGATGCAAAGGCTGGGATGAAGCAGCACTGGAAGATTTGCTCCAGAGGTGTGCAGCGTGCTCCCAGCCCTAATGAACATTCAGCCAACACCATCAGATTAGAGCCATCCATGAGTAAAATCCCTTAAAATTACTCCTGTCCCCAGCAGGAACTGCTCTACCCTGCAAACCTGTGCCATTTCCCAGTGTAAACAAGCATTATTGTTGTTGCAAGAATCCATCTGGTAGGTCACAGCTGTCCCCAAAATGGACTTCTCACGGGAAAGGACTCTGTTGGCCGGCCCCAGGCTGACACAGACACAAGACTGGTGCATTCAGAGTAGCAGAGCCGCCTCTCTAACCTTAAACCGAAGTGAATGTTCCGAGAGGAGATGCAAATGTCGCCTCTTTTATCCTCTTAGGTGTAGTTTACCCAACAACAGGATTACCGCTGCTGACCTTCCTTGGAAGAACCTCCCTCCCACAAAACCCAGCTCTGCTCAGCAGTGATGGAAAGCTCGCGGTGGACTCAGCCGTGGCTGCTGGGAGGTTACCGAGCCCTGTGAAGCCCAGGATCTTTTCAGCAGCCTGAAGTTATGTGCCTCCACTCTGACAGTTCCTTGGATTTCACAGCGAGCACACCCTCCCCAGAGAAACAAACGCGTTGTTTGGTCAGCAGTGAAATTGTTTAGTGGAAAGAAACCAACTCGGATAAACGCTGCCAGCTCTGCCTGCCCTGTAGCACAGAAGCCAAAGTAGGTGAAATAATAAAATGTGACTGTATATATCCTGTGAGCATAAGAATGCTGAGAAGGAGGAATGCATAAATAGCAACAAATTATTCTTACTCACTTACTGGTAAGTCTGTTTATTAGATTAAATTAATATTAATGCTGCATTAACTGACTCTGCTATCCAGCATGCACACTCAGGCGTGCACCTCTAAAACAGAGGTAAAATTTTACTTAAATACCTTGCAGGACATTTGTTCTTGAATAAAGCTCTCTTAATTAAGCAGTTGCCCCTTAATAATAAACCAGAGCCAAGCATTACAGGTGTAGTAGGACCAAAACTCCACTATGGATCCAAGGAGACTCTCAGGAACACCAATAGTTTCTTGATTTAAACAAACATTTTCAGCCACCCCCTCCAAAAAACAAAAACCCCAAAACCCACAAACAACAACAACAACAGCAAAAAAATCCCCAAACAAACAAAAACCCCAAAAAACCAAAAACCCCCAAGCCCACCTTTTATCTCTATTCCTTTTCATCACCCCTTTATTCTCCTAAGAGCTGAGGCATTAGAAGAGGAATCACTGAGCTGCTCAGGCACCACGAATTAACTCCTGCAGGGGCAGGAGCCCAGTGCCCACCTCTGGGACACCTTTCAGAGCCTGTCACAGCCACCTGAGCCCAAGGCAGCCCCTGGACCTGTGTCCCAATCTTCTGTAAAGCTTCCCCAAAGCCTCCAGGCACGGGAAGGAGGAACAAATATCAAATGATAAAACCACTCAAGACACACATACACAGCCCAGTTTAACACAGCACCAGGAAGGTAATATTTGAAGTTTACAGAAAGGAAATTCAAGTAAGCTCTAAGTCAATCAAAAGTGACTGAAAACTGCTTTGGTCCAAATATGTGTTCAAAAAGGTCACAGCTGGTGTAATTATCCTTGCTAGACTTAGCACGTGTTCAGCTTAAGACTGCCAAGAACTGAAGAACACTCCGGATGCCTAAGTAACTGTCACCTCATTAACATAAAAAAATAACTAAAATAATTATAATTCAGTGGTACTTCAAGCCAGCATACAGGAAATAATATCTTTGGGAAAATACTTGGAAGACTTTTCAAAACCAAACTCTCTCTTTCCTCCTCAGAATCTCCTTTCTGCAGCAACAATCCCAGTCAGAAATACAAACCGGGGTTCACATCGAATTGGATCAGATGTGAGTGACAATATGATGGAAAGGGACTGAGAAACAAAGCCTCAAAAATGTTAATTGTATCTCAAAGGGAGAGTAAAATCAATAAATGCTATTTCTAAAACAACATAGCATCCATCAGCTAAGATACCTGATATAAATCAGTAAAAGCAGTGTTATGAGAATGGTAATTTTTCCTAGTTATGGGAAAGGCTTCCTCTTTTTTACTGCCATCCTCACCCATCCCTTTGCAAATAATGCACATTTTGGCTGTGTTTCCCCAGCCCCACCCTGTGCTAAGGACAGGCAGCCCCAGCAAAGTGTGCAAGACTCCAAAGGCAAAAAAGTAAAAGTTTTACTGGGGACCTGAAGTGCTCCTGGAGCATGCAGTAATGAACTTGGAATCTATAGGGGTAGAGATTGCTTTGGACAGAGTAAAAGGAAAGGGGAGAGGTTGGTCTGAAATGTCAGAAATATTAGCTACAGAGAAATACAGTAAGTGAATCAATGAGAACAGAGCTGCTGGGTAAAAGGATTAAATGGCTAATAGAAGGGAGACTCCACTGACCTCCAACATGGGAAGGAGTTGATAATGAGATAAGTAAAGCTTATGAAGATAATAACAGTGTAATTATGATCGAGTTCAAACTACTAAGTGTATATTAGGAAACCCCTGAGATATATATAGATATAAAATTCTGGATAACTAGTAGTAAATGATTACCTTTTAGTCCAAAGTGTTAGAGGCTCAAAAAATATGTCTGGATTTGAGTTTAACCTATAACCCAACAGTGGGACTACATAAAACATTTTACACCTCGTTTTTAAGGAACACACAAGAAGGCACAGCAATTATGGAGTGATTTATCCACTGCAGTTTCAGTT
The DNA here is from genome assembly GCA_013401135.1 of Cettia cetti. Classification (NCBI taxonomy): domain Eukaryota; kingdom Metazoa; phylum Chordata; class Aves; order Passeriformes; family Sylviidae; genus Cettia; species Cettia cetti. The sequence continues at coordinate 45,844 of VZUI01057668.1, read as the reverse complement.
GGCACCAGGCTGCACCCAGGTGGGGACTATAAATGCACAGAGATATCCTGAGAGACAGCCTTGGCCTGAGGAACACGTGCTCCAAAGACCCAAACACACTGAGGAAGGCAAGGGAATGGGGCAGGGAGAGTTTCTTGCTGAGTTCTTGTCCCAGCACTTGTGAACTCACTCTCATAATTGATATTTACTGTAAGGGAACAGTGTGTTAGGGGCTGTAAAATTACCCCTTTGCTTCCTGCAAGCAACTTCTCTGCATCCCCACCGCTTTATGTTTTGTTTCCCCATTTTTTTAATTTAATTTTTATCAAAAAACATGAAGCAAGGGATACCACCCACTGCTGAAGATGTCAAATCAGACAGATTAGCCAACAATGCGTGACAAATGCTGCCTTTATTGCAAAAGCACAAGTAAGCCTGAAGGATCACATTTTTAGGGGGACTTACTCCACAACTCAGCCTCCTGCCTCAATCCTGCAATCAACTGACAGTGTGAATAGCAGGATTTGATTTCTTATCATCTAATTTGTGGGTGCAAACAGCAGCATTACCCTGAGAAACTGAGCACTTACAGTTCCCATCGACTTCGTTTATCCTCGCTATTTGTGCTTACAAATCAGGGCAATGCTTGATCTTTAAGTTCCATAATTTCCTCCTGCAATTGCTTGTACTCACAAAATTGCACCTGCGGCTGATTGCTGGAGCAGATTTAGGGGCTGGTTCTTCTGAAGATGTAGCCCATGATTTTTGAAAAGCTAATGTTGGAAGAAAGAGGAAAAAACCAGCTCCCACAAACACGGGAATGGGGTTTTAGCTGAAACGACAGGTACGTTATTCAATAAAATAAAAGTGACAGACATCAGAAGGTCTTAATAGATGCAGTATACACTCCTACCTGGAGAATACAAACATAGCTCAAGGAAACACTTTTCTGAATAGCTGTCAATCAGAAAGTGGCAATAAAAAAAATGAAATAAATGCAGATCTCAAGCATCTAAACTCTATTTGTCCTAAAGAGGGCACAGACAGCTGTGTATCACATCACACGTGTGCCCCTGTGCATGCCAGTGTGTGGACAAATGGCTGCTGAAGTGTATAAGTTGTAATTGGGTCATTTGTGTGCAGTCACCACCATTCCATGATCAAATCAAGGATATCACCAAGTCCTGATATATTCATCTTTCGACCCTTTGCTGTGGCTAGAAAACACTGGGACATGCATAGGAAAAATTAAGCAATCTTTTTTTTCCAAAGGACTTCTTAGGTCACAAAAAACACGGAAAAAGTAGAAGAGACAGGTAGTTGGAAAATGACTTAGCGAATGTAAAGTCATTTATTAATGCAGTACAAGTGTGTGCTCTGAAAGGGACAGGTGGGAGATTACTGGGAACACAGAGCAGTGAATTATTTAAGTCAAGTGCCTTTTAGGGCCATGAAAACAGCAGCTGAAAAAAGGCTATTAGGCCACTTTGTCCACACTCTTCATCTAAGCCTTAAAAACCCCTTACTGCTGAGCCAGATAATGAATTTTTAATACCTTATTCACTGTTCTTAGATATTCCAAATGACGGAGCTTTTCCCACTTTGGGAAACAACTCCACTCTCTAATAAAAAACCAAAACAGATATAAATTGCCAACAGAAGGATTTTGAACCGAAATTCTTCTGGCAGCATCCCTTGGCTGCTCTTCTATTCCCTTTCAAGTGTCACACTGCAGTGATACCTTCAAAGGGGCAGGGTGAGGAACTACATCAAACTGTAAGAAATTCTTATGTCTAAGAAAAATCCATGTAACTTATTTTTTTCCCAGGTAGTGGCAAATAGATGAGAAATGAAGCCTTGAAGGGAAAAACCTTCAGGGAAGGTGAACTCCAACTTAGTGCAAAACATGAAGATAGAAGTGACACACAAGAGACCACCAACATTAATTCTCTGAAACCTCAAAAAAGGATGTGTCCCATTTCCAGCCCAAAAGCATCTTTGCCTGACAGATCTGCAGGCTCTACTTTGGATCTGAAGCTCACATTCATTTTCTCCCATTTTCTCTTTTCCCACAGTTAGTCACAAATAACCAAAGAACTTTAAGTCAGTTTGGGTTCTCAAATCACCAATTCACCATTTTTTAGTGCACTCATTTTAATTAATTTGAGCTTGTTTGTGTGTGGGTGTGGGCATGCACCTAAAACCAAGGTCCAACATTTGCCCTCTACTTGTGCCTGATTTCCATCACTGACTGAGCAACAGAGGAGGGCAAACACATTTCCTGGGTGACACTGAAGAACAGAGCCCAGAGCACACAGAGAGCCTGACCTTTCGCCAAGAGTTTGACTTTCCAGAGGAAGACTGTGCCTTAAATAAAATTATCATTAGGAAAAAAAAAAAAAAATCACCATACAATGGACTTTAGGGTCAGCCATCAAGAACTGGCTACAATTTCAAAGGCTTCCTTATGAGAAGTCTGGGGAGATGATGCAGAGGTCCACTTGTTTTTAGAAATCTAATGAATTGTGTTGCCCCAGATTTTGTCCTTGTGCACCAGTCGTCCTATTTCCTCAGTGAGAATCTCTTTTGTGGGGAATATTTTGCCTCTTTGTTCAGACAGATGTGGAACAAGTTTTGCAAACTGGGTCCTAACTAAATTTGGTTAGGAAACTGAGTTTTCTATTTGAGGAGAAAAAAAACTCATGTAAAAACCAGCTAAACCAAGATGAAAATGATCCCAGAATGTTTTTATATTGGTGATTTTAAGAAAAGAATAATTAAAGCTGTCTGGAAGAACTCAGATGGAAACTGTGGGTTTATTTTATTTTCTAAACCAGCTACAATGCTGAGGTAGCTCATCAAATAACACCAGGGAGAGGAGCTGGGCCAAGACTCTTCTGGGCCTTCCTGCCATTTACACAGCTTAGCCTGCTTATTTCAAGAGGAAAGAGAGCCAGAGAGCAAAGCTCTTGACCCTGAGAGCACCAAACCCTGGGGCTGAGAGCAGAAGGGTCCTTAATCACCTGGTTACCAGCAGCTGCTTCAGTCAGAACATAGATAGAAACTTATTTTGCCTTATTCATGAAAATCCCCCCTCCTCAAATAATGAAACAAAGCAGAGATGTAGATTTTTCATGAGACTTAAAATGCTGTTCTTAGCATCTCTTTATGGGCAGGAAAGGAGAAAAATCTCCTCACCCTTTGGTTGGCACCATACTTTGCCTTGCACTTTTGAAGGCTGCACAGCAAAGCCCCAGGGCTGCGTCCTCTCTGCTCTGCTTGATGGATCATCAGACACACAATCCTCATTATTAGTGGCAGTTGTGCATCTGATCACTACATGAGGTGTTTGCTAGTTATCTGAGCTACCTGCTCACAACCACGTAGGAAACACACCAGGATATTGCTGCTTTTGGAGGTTGTTGGCTGTGAAAATTTGTGCAATAAAAAAATTTCTCCAAGCTTTCAATATCTTAATAACAAAAAACTACCTGGAGTTTTCACTTTTTACTGCTGAGCCACCAGTACTTAATACTGTGAACAAGTCCAGGAAAAGCCAGGCAACAAAATTTAAAGTCAATCTATAGGCCACCATCAATGATAATTTTGGGGAACTCTGCTAGGGGTTAACACTAGTATAGGGCATAAAACACTATTGAGAAATAGTTTAGATTACTTTTTTATCATTTTATTCTAGTCATATCTTCCAAAGAAACAGGCTGGACTGAAAGTGCTGAGTAAATGGAAAGGGAAGAGTCACGGAGAGGGCAATCACTGAGAGAGGCACAAGTTACCCTTGCCTTTGACGTGGTGGAGGCCAAGCTGCCTGTTTGAGTATCATGAGCAGCAGAGGAGAACTCTCCTCCTCCAGCATCACCTGGGACTGGTGTCTCCTGCAGTGGGACCAGTGCCACTGCCACAGGGAGCGCATCCCCTGCAGGGCACAGGCAGCAGATGAGGTTTGTTAAGAGGGTTTTGATTTTGTCCTTCCCTCTCATTGAAAAGAGCACAAGAAAATTGCAGTCAGACCCTCGAGATCTCTTTTCCTCCCTTCTTCCCCCACTCTGTACAATGTTTTCACACTCTGTGCAATCAACTTACTGATGTACAAAGGAAAATTTAAGCAAATATATATCTGCTTATGGCTACATTCTGCATTTTGTTTAAAGCATAACTAGGCATCTGTAAGGAAGCAGACAGGTTACTGCTCTGAGCTATGAAATATTCATGGAAACACCAGTGTGTTGCCTCACCTTTGCTCCTTCAAATAGACAATGGTCTGGCTGCCTCCCCAGAGCCAAGCTTCAGTGTCAGAGAGAGGAGTAAGTAGCTTATTGTGCTGTTAATATATGATTATGTCATCTCTCTTAACACTCTCCCACTAAAGAGGCTGAGACCTCCAGGTCTGCAAATCCCCAACTTGAAATGGAGCTGGGGATTTCTTCCCCTGGCTCTAAAGCAGCTCAGCTGTAGTATGAGCTGAATGGAGATTCACAGAAAAAGGTTCTGTGGCTTTTTTCTGTTCAGGGATCCCATTTAAAAGGCTTCAGAACAGGAAGTCTTCAGCACATCCTTTATCTTCATGCAGAAGGATGGAAGAGACCCCACTGAGCTGTTGCTGTCCTCTTGATCTACAGAAGACAGTGGTTTAGACAGGATTTGTTTCTAAACTTGTTGCTTCCTTCACTGACAGTTGCACCTGAATGAGCCAGGAAACCTCTCCCACTGCAGCCTCAAAAAGACAAAATTTATGGCCTCTCCCCTCTTGAAATACATAAGAAACAGATCATTTTCTTGCACAGCACACTAATAATAAAACCCTTCCAGAATCTGTCTGCTGGTGCCAAGGCAACTCCTGTTACTTCCACGCCAAATTCCTGGACTACACCGGGTGCAAACCCCTCCCCACCTGGTTGCAGAGCTAGAAATTCCAGGTGGTCCTAAGAACCCAGGACAAGGCCCAGTGAGCTTTTGAGATTGTGAAACAGAACCTGAAAGTTCTCCCTGCAGCAATAAACAGTGGGACACAGAACCTCAGGGACCTGTAGATCACCCTGCCTCCTGAAGAGGATGCTGACCTCCTTGTTCACTGCCCAAAAGTCCTTGGGGCTTTATGGACCTGCATTAAAAATCTAAATCTTTTCACTTGAAGACCTACTTTTTGATGGCTACTACAAATCAGTTTAAAGTAACACTTTGTCAGCCAGAAATCCTGATAAAGATCAATTTAAGAGATGCTTCTTTAAATGCCTCTACAGTTAATGTTTCCATAGTTCCTCCCTGCAACCTGGGGGAAATTTTCCCCTACTGGTGATTATTTTCCTACTTTTCATTGTGTCATGTAGACATTTTATTTTTAATGTTAAGGTCCAGGGTAGAAGAGATCTGATTTATGAAGCTGGTATATTAATTACCACTAACCTGAGACCATTTTTCTTTCTTCTTTTACAAAATAGATGTTCCTAAAACTGTCAATTCCTGTTTTAGGAAGAGACCCAAAAACCCTTCTAAAAGCTTTTTCAGATTTCAGGAACCGTGGATTTGAGGAAGAAAAGGGTGGAGAGAGTTCTGTTTCAAAATTTTGGCCTAAAATGGTTCTAACATGAAATCATCAAGCTTCTGGCTTTTGGGTGCTTCACACAGATATTCTTGGGTCAAATTTTTCATAAGAATATCCAACATCAAACTTATCAAAGCACTACTGAAATTATTGGCCACTGTTAATCTCCTGTATTTCAGATGAGTCACTTTTGACTTTTATTAGGAGGTGGGAAAATCTCTTTCATCTAATTCCCAGCATCTTCATTCATGCATGTCAACTTGTCTCCATTCTCCGCCTCTGCAGTGTGTGTGAAACAAGATGTCTCAAAGTCTAATTCTAGAAATCAAGTACTGAACTGAAAAAATTGCTGAAGTCTCTCATATATTTTTGCAGCACAGGCTAGAATTATTAATAGTCATAAAACACAAGGCCCTTTGCCCACAGCTGCTCTGCAGGTGGAAAACGAGTGAACTTTACAAGAAATTGGCTTCCAACTATTTTATTTGAAGCACTAGAGGAGAATAAGGGGTCTAATCTTTCAAGGACAGACATAACTTCAGCCTTGTGCCTGCCAGCAGACTTCAATAGGACAAGTTAGGATGATAGATTTAATTGTCTGTTGGGGATGTTGCTGAATCAAGGACTGGACTCCAGGGGCTGATAGATGGTCTAAATTGTGAGACTTCATGGAACTGGCTAAATAGCTCTTCCCAAGTGCAGCCTGACTCCTTCCTGCCTTGTAAGATGATGATGGCAGTGTCAGTTAATGTCTGTGTGTCCACAGAAGGGAATTGGGGAGCAAAAGGAACACAGGGCTGAGCAGGGAATGAAAGCCACTGTAGCGCCAAGAGGCTGAGGAGATGTTTTTCTACTAGGAACATTTCTGATTGCTCAGTTCAGCCCAACACACCTGACTGGGCCTGGCCTTGCAGTCTCCAGGGAGAAAGGGACCAGAGGTGCTTTGGGGGTTGCAGCATGGAGGTTGATCTGTTGTGTTATGTGCTGTCTAAAGCTGACTGAGGATTTTTGCTGGAGCATCTTTCTGTTCACAAGCATTAGCATGGCAGAAAAGAAAATGTGTTTTACAGCAAATTCATCAAAATGTTTGTTGGGAAAGGTTTCTGACCTCCAAATGAAGTGTCTTGAGAGAAAGACGCAAACAGCTAATTGTCCCATGCTCCTAAAGAGGGGGAAATACACACTCCTGTGATCTTGGAAGCAGGGAGCTGTTCTCCCACATCCCAGAGGCATTTCCCTGCCACTGCCCTGGAGCAGAGCTGCTCCAGTCTCTCTGCTGGGACTGCTCCATGTGGAGAGGCAGCTGGGTGAGCACATGGAAGCTCAGCCCGAGCCTGGCTTCAACTCTGATCTCCCACATCCTGGATGAGTGCCCACCATCACAGAAATGCTCCTTTACAGTCATTTCCTTTCAGCTGTTATTTTGGGGGGAAAGGAATATGCTGCAGTATTTCCACTAACAAATAAAATCCATGAAACCCCTGATGAGCCAGAGAAATTATTTCTCACTGTGTCCACTGCACAAAGAGTAGTAGCTGAGCACCTGCCCTTGAACTTATGTTCAACAACTCCTCAGAGGCCATTTTTTTCCTCTGCAGAGGTCTGCCTGATGCATTCAAATTACGATCTTAAAAGAACTTCCTCTGAGTCCCTGTGCTGCCTGTCTGGGGTGTCACCTGTTCTGAGTGACCTCCAGCCACTGCTGGGTCTCCTGTGCAGTCACACCTGCACATGTGCTCAAAAAAAGTGAATATTTTAAAGCTCCTTTTACAGCAGAGAAGGCAAGAGACAGCCCATCCTCATTTTTGCTTTCAATTAGTTTTGTTTGAAGAGGGACATGCTGAAAGCCTGGCTTAGAGGTGCAGCTGAAAATGATCAAGCCCAAATTCCTTTTTGTTGTGTTTGATTTCAGTGGAGCCAGACACCAGAAACGATTCTGGCTTCACTTTCTCTCTCTCTCTCTCTCTCTCTCTCTCTCACACACACACACACACACACACACACACACACACGTGATCTTACTGAGAAAATGTGCTGAAGTTCTGGAAAACCTCTGCAGTTTTGGTAAACCCTCAATTGTTCTCCTGAGGGAAGTTTCTGTTGAATGACGTATCTTTAATCACCTCTGCTAGAGTTTCTAAGAATACAATTAATTAGTTTTAGACATCCCACTACCAAAAAGGTTAAGTTCATCTTCATTAGGAACGACCTCATCTTGTCTCCAATCTCTCACTGCTATCATCTGTAACGACACACCAGAGAGGCATCAGTTGTCCCTTGACTGAAAAGGCTGTTGGATGACTTGTTTATGACCAAAGCTTTAATTCATTAAATAATGGGGAAAACAACTTTTTAATGCCAGTTGTTTTACTGCTCCACACACTGAGTGCTTGTCTCTGTGCTGCTGTCGCATTTGGGGCTAATTTAATGAATAATTAAATAATTTAGCTTTTAACTAAATTAATCATTTAGTTAATTCATTAATAATTATCCATTGCACTTGGATGGTGCCTTCCAGGCTAAGATATCAAAGTGTTTTGTGAGCATTATGGGGAAGCTCACTCTTCCTCCTCCCTTATACAGCCCGAGTAAATGGATTTTATGTGATAAACCACGTTAGTCAGCTTCAAAGAGAGAAGGAATCCAGTTCTGATTCCATGGGTGTGGGCAAGGAAGGGCTCAAACCACCAGCTTGCCTTTTTCAGCAGACACAGACTCCCTCCAAAACCCTTTTCCCTTGCTACAACAGCACGTGATGGGAGGAGGGATGGCCTAACCCTGGGCATGTCGTGGTGCAGGTCTCAATCCTTGCTCTGCTGATGACTTTTTGGGGGACCTACAGTCCCCAGGTGCCTTGGCTGTCCACCAGCACAGCAAGGTGGGTGCAAACAGCTCCTCATTTCAGGAAAAAACACACCTAAAGCTGTGAAGCTTCACACCACATAAAAGTAACCAAGCTGCAAATTTTGCATCTCAGAGAGATTAAGCATCATCCCCAGGAACACAGCATCTGTGGCACAGGAACACAGAATTCTGTGGCTCCTCTCCCTGGCACCAGGGAAAATGAGGCAAAGGTCTGCTCAGCTGACACAGCAGGTTTGTGCAAAGTCCAGCACTTCATGCCCAGCTGATCCATGCTCAACTCACTTTCAAGCCCCTTCCCTACTCCAAGACACACTCTGCCTGGGGACTGCTAAATTTTCAAGCCATTAGTGATAACTTCCTCATCAATACTCCATAATTCCTTTTATTTTTCTCCCTTTGGTACCTGAATAGCCGTGAAGGTGGTTTTGATACATTTTATATTATCTTTCCATTTAAAATGATTTTAGTGTCAATCTGGTTCAACAAGGTGCTATTTTTAATACAGAATGGAAATTAATTTTTTGTATATATGGAAAGAGGCTGATTATGTAGGACATTGTGGCCTCTTGTGTGGGAACACAATCATGACTCACTTTACTCATATTTTTATTTATTTTTCAGGCTTTAGCATTGCCAAAATTCTTAATGACACAACCTAGTGACTACCTATTTAAAGGGGAAAAAAATTTTAGTATTCAGGAAGAGTAAACTGACAAGACACCAAATGGATTTAACTGTGTAATTCCAAGGGAGAGAGGAACAGAAATACTTTAAAGAGCTATCATGTTCTTAAGTGAAGACGTGGTGATGCATTGTTAAATGAGGCAAGAGATGACGTGGGAGGGAGGAAATGTGACACCCTCACAGGCCTTGGGAGAGAGACACAGAAGAGGCTGAGCAAAGTGATGGTCAAGTACAATATTTGATCAAGATCTCTGAGGGGACTGTGCTGCAGAGCAAAGAGGGACTTCTGTCACCTCCTTGGGAAGAGGGTGAAGGGGGAGAACGCCTCTGAGAAGTGGGCAGTGCTTCTCAGCAGCCACAGCACTTGTGGAGATGAGAGCAGCACAAAACACTTCTGACATGGTGAAAGCAAACTGAGAGCGTTCAAAACGGTCCCAGAGAGGATCTCAGTGACTGAAATTTTCATATGCATGCTGAGAACTCATCTGGGGGTGCTTGAGGGCTGATGCAAGTGCTGTACAGAGAAGTGGAGAAACAAGAAAAATATTCCCAAGTGTCCTGATCATCATCCTGATTAGGGAGGAAGGAGCTCAGAGGAAGATTGTGCTGATCCAGCGAGAACCATCGTGTGCTGTGCTGGGATTGGTAAAACTGCTGGTCCTGGAAGCCTTTTCCCTTACACCTGCACAATCCTCGTGTGCAACTCTAGACCCTCATGGGCAGCCACATCTAGGCTGTTTTTCTGAGGAAATTTCATGGGAAGAACAGGAGTGGGAAGCATCTTTGAGGATCTTGCAAGAGATTGAAATGGCGCCAATCCTGCCTGCAAAGGAAGTGCAGGAGGAGCTGCATAGTTTGCAGCCAAAGAAATATTGAGAAAGAAGAATATTGGCTTGGCTATTTGAAGAGAAGCATCTACTTAATTCAAGCCTGTTGTTACCTTGAAATTTAAGCATTTGCTTAAGTGCTTTGCTGGACAGGAATGTCATTCTCCTCGGAGTTTAAGCTGAACATGTGTTGAAGAGATTTTGGTGAACAGAAGCAGGGATTATAAAAAAATTCAGCCTCAGCAATCATCCAACCTGCTTGCACAGGAGCCACAAAACATCAGCCCAGGTGTTCCCTGAAGTTAAAACTGTTGGTCACAGGAGCTCTCTCTAAGGAGGGAGATTTTCCAAAGGGTGATGATGGAGGTGCACTCACTGCATGCTCAGTCCCTGCAATGGGCAAATCCATTGCTGGTATGAGTTTCCAGGAGCCAAGGAGATCTATTTTCCACACATTCACTTAGAATTCTCACTGCACTCTGGTATTTTTGCTGGCTGTTGCAAATACAGATAATATTTACTAATTTGACAGCTATTGCTATTCAGTGGGTTGAATATTTGACAGCTCCAGTCAGTGGATTGCTCCTTCCTAGATAATAATTCTAGAATAATCAGAAACACAGTGAAAAGAAATTTAAAAGTACCTTTTTGAAGATATGCCACTGCAATGTCTTGTCCAAAAGAAGAGTTTGTCCTTAATGAGGCCAGAGAAAAGAAAAAGCTTCTGTGGCATATTAGCATGCTTTTATCACTGCACTCAGAGTAACAAATAATTAACAAAATGAACCTCATGGAAATGTGACTGGTCCTGTGAAGCATCCCTTGTTAGTTGTCTCCAACAACTGCCATGAGGGCCTGTCAAATTTGTGTTAATATGTGTATTAATGGATTTTTTAGTAGCACCATTTGCTACTTCAAAGATCGTGTGTGTTGTCTATTTAACCTTGAAAAAGCCACTGGTTTAAAGTATTTGGGAATATGAGGTGCTTTTCTGCTTAATTTGTTCTGTAAGTATCAAATGGAAGATGTGTCATGGTAAATTGCATTTTCAAATGACAGCTACTGTGACTGTCCAACACAGGACTTTTCTGACAATTTTCCAGACTAATTTATTGTTTAGTTGTCAGCCACCTTATTTATTGGCCATCCAAATCAGGAATTCAAAAGTAAATTTAATTCCTTATTTTTAAGTACTTTCAGGTTTTATATTGCTGCAATAACTTTTGAAACTCCAGGTTTAAAAGGTAAGTGAATGTACAAGTTCATTTAGCTGCTTAATTAATTTTACACCAGCTTTAGCTGAAAAAAACCCCAAAAAACTAAGCCATGGCATCCAAATCTTTATGAGAGGCCTGTACTTGCACTATTTACACTTTAACATACATGACTTATTAAATTATTAATCAACTGAAGTTCGTTAAGCTCTTTGAAGATAAAAAGCACTCAGAGTGTTAAACACCATTCTTCTCACAATCATGTCTTCCAATTTTCAATGTTTTAGCACACAAAATACGTTTCACTCAGATCTAGAGGATGCTTAAAATTAGCTTGTTTATACATTTTGAGGATGCAGTTAATTTACGTAGGTTAATGATTCCCGTGGCATATTGAGGATGCCGCACAGCGAATAAATAAGAGTTTGCAAGCTGACTCATGTCAAGGAAATTGAGACTTCAAGGATTCTGTCAGTTCTCAGTGACAGGAAAAATCTCAGATGAGGAAAAACTGCAGCAAACATCCCTTGGTAGCACGAGCAGCAGAACCTCAGCCCTTTCCAGGCTGGATATCCTTGTGTTTCCCAAAGGAACCAGCCCTGCCAAAGCAAAGCTCTCTGCCACAGACAGCCCTTTCCAGGGAGACAGAGCAAGCAGGCCTCACAACTCCACATCTCCTGTCCCACTCCAACAGGAATAATTGCACCTAGTTAATTGCAGCAGGATTAATTGCATCTTCCTCCTACCTCAGCTTCAGGCTTCTTGGGTGAGCTGATGTGAAGAACTAAGGTGCACAGGGCTCTATTTGTTAATTTCTGTGGAGAAGAGGGGGAAAACTAAATCATTGTTAAAAAAAGACATTACCCTCCTGTTGGTGTTGTGCAACACAGTGACAAGGACTGAGAAAATGACTTTGTTTATTGTTGGGATGTGTCTCCCTTTTATACTATTTTACAGAGACCAAAGTGATTGATAAAACAAAGACAAACCTCTTCAATCACATTAGTTAAAAGAGAAAAACACCAAAAAAAAGTTCCTCCTTAAAAAAAATAAGAACATAAGTACTGTTAAAAAATCGTATTTTATTTACAAAAAAAATCTCTAGAAGAAGAATTTCAAAAAACCAAAACATCTTAGACAAAAAACAAAACTACACCCTCCTATTTAAAGTTAAGAGCAAATGGGAAACCCCTCAAAAAAGTGCTAAAAAGATACTTGTGAGGGCAACAAATTGCCTCAATTCCTGCAGATGGAGAAGAATCAATGCTTGAGTAGATTTGTGGGGATCACCACAGACATTCCCATTTGTTCATGCACAAAGGTGAAAATGCATCCTCAAGTCTGGAACGTGTAAATAAAGATCCTTAAATCAGAGCTCAGTAAAAATATGACCTTTTTGGGTCAGGAAGGATGAGGAGCCTGCAGCTGCTGAAAGCAGGGGAGCAGCTGCCCTTTGCCCCAGCCAGCTCTTCAGGGAGCTTCCCTCAGGGACCTGGGCTGCAACTTCTCCAGGGCTGAGGAAGATACAGCAGCAGGCTTTGAATTTCTTTTCTCTGCTCAGATATTTGGATTGCCACCAGCTGAGGTAAACCCATTCTTGTTGGTTGGATTTGTAAGGTTGTTGGCACATTTGCTGTTGTATTTGTTGATAAATAAACAACTTGTTTTCCACATCAGTGAAGTTTTGGTTTAGGTACAGCAGCCTCCACTGCCCAGTTCAGATGCAAATGGATGTGAGTGAGGGAAATCTGGTGGGGAAATCTTCCTTTTTTTATCAGACCATTATTTGGATGACTCTGATATGCTGCAGGGTGTTTGATTTATCACATGTACCATGTTCCTCCTCGAGGCCATAAGAGATAAAATACCAGCTTCTCTCTCCCTAGATTTTCACACCTCCGTAGTATTTCCTTAAGCTTCAGCCACGCATAACGTGCTGACAAACTTAATTAAAAGTACAATTCATTTCCAGGATGCACTCTACACAGCTTAAAACTAAGACTTGCTTCTCCTTCACTTTTTTGTAGCAACTGAAACCTTTGATTTTCTCACTTTTTTCCCAGCCTCAGCTAACTGAAAGACAAACTTTTGATAACACAACTGTGTGCTCATCTGTGATTCCATACCTTTTAAAGGCAAGTTCCTGGCAGCAGGAAAAACAGAACCATGTTGCATGAAGGATGTATGTAGCATTTAAAAAAGTTTTAACCAGCTTAAGGGAAAATAAAAAAAAGGAGAAGTAATCCTTTGAAAGCCATGTTTGGAAAAGAACATGAATACAATTAACCTCTGAAATTCTATGCTTGTTGGTTTGCTTAGTTCAGCGCTTCCCAGGGACCATTTATCTCAACAGAAAAGCATAAATACTGTGTAGCACTGACTTTATCAGTGCAACTTTAACTGAACAGTGTCCCCAGAGCAACTTAAGGGTTAATCCTTTGCATCTCATGAAAGGTAATGGATTTTGATTAAAGGGAGCACCTCAGCGGCTTGGGAGCCTAAAGCAGAGGCACACATCCCAGCTTTATATTTAATTTAAAACCAGCACCCTCAAAGAGGAGCACAAGCCACTTACACCACCAGCAGCTAAACCTAAATATGTAATGCAACTGACCTCAGTGAAATGGAAATTACAACCACAGCTTAGCTGTAATAATTATTTGCATAAGGTTTTAATGCCCAGTACCTTTCATGGAATAGTGTATGGATTCTTAATGGAAATGAGCCCAGCTTTTGGGAGAAGAGCTCAGGGCATTTTTCCAGGGGTGTTTTGAGGTGATGGACCCTTCCCAAGAACCAGAAGCTGGTCAGAGTGGTTGGTGCAAGCAGGGGGGCAGCCATCTCACCTTTCCACGGCAGCCAGGTGAAGGAGCCACAAGCATTTTACTGTCAACTTTCTTCCAGCTTGGCACTGGCCCCTCCAAACTGTGGCTAAACGGATAAATTACTCTTTACTCAGTAGCTGGTTGGTGGGACAGGATCCTTCACCTTTACCACCACATCACAGGAAAGAAATTCAGGTTATTCCCATGCAACAGCCAGCTCCCAGCACAGCACACTGAGACCTCCTGCACCAGCCATGGTCACTCACAGCTCCAGGAGATCAGCCAAAGAGGGGTGACCTTGCTGGAACATATCTGGTTTTAGACAAGCAACTTCACACTATTTTTCATACCAGGGTGCTCCTGAGGGAATTCATGCATATAAAAACTCAGTTATATATGATATCAACTTTTAATGCACTGCTCTGGGAAAAAATAAGGTGGATTGTCTCGCTGTGGATAGAGAGGAATTTCATCCATAGCCCACACGGCTTCTTGATTTGAATTCTTCCAAGGTTCAGACAAATTCCTGAAGGTTGTCTATGATAACAGAATCACAGAATCATGAAGGCTGGAAAAGACCTCTAAGATCATGTCTGACCATTATCCCAACATGCCAGTTCCACCCCTAACCTCCGTTCCTAAGCACCACATCCACTTGTTTTTGACCACTTCCAGGGATGGACATTTCACCACTGCCCTGGGAAGCCTGTTCCAATGCCTGGCCACTCTTTCAGTGAAGAAATTCTTCCTAATATCCAACCTAAACCCTCTGATGCAACTTGAGGCTCTTTTCTCTCACCCTATCACTTGTTACTGGAAGAAATGACTGACCCCCACATCTCTCCAACCTCCTTTGAGAGTGACAAGGTTCTCCCCTGAGCCTTTCTTCTCCAGCCTAAACAATCCCAGCTCCCTCAGCTTGGGAGGGACACAAAAACCCAAACCCCAACTCCACACTGTCCAGAACAAAAGCCAACCACAAGAGTAGAAAATATGTGGTCAGCAAAGCAAAAGGCCACCCTCTGTTTAGATTTTAATTATGAAAATTTTTCTCTCCTGACAAGTGAAATGAATTTAGTCACTCATGCATGGTGTGAAAGTTGAATTGTCTGAAAATTAAATCAAAATAAAAAATGAAAACTACAACCCAGCCTCTCACTGCTCCCAACAAGGGAGCCATCCTTTAGAGGTGACATTTCACAGCAGTCCCCGAGAAATGTGATTGTTCATAGCATTAAGTAAATTATGGTCTCTGAGCAGTGTGGAAATAATTGAAAATGTTTGCTGTTTTTAAGTAAATGTTATAAATCCCTGAAGGCTGTTTGAATCTGGAAGTGGAAAAGAATAAAATGTTTCAAACAGGAAAGCATATGGGTAAACTGCCTGATGGTTTGGCTGACAACTGAAACTTCACCTGAAATATCAACTGGAGTAATTTTCCCTTTTCTGCCAGGCTTCCTTTTAGAAAATTTTCCTTTCCTCCCTCCTCCCCAGCCAACACAACACTCACACCTGAAATGGCAACACTTAACCAGACGTGGCGTTCATAGGAACAGAAATGTCAGTGCCTGAGCCCAAAAGTAACACAAACAAAGGCCGTGCTCCCTGGAATGCCAAAATGTGACTCCCTGACTGCTGCCCCGAGCTCCAGTGCCTCTCTCTGTCACTCACTCCAGAAATGGGGACTGCCTGAGGTTTCCTGATGCTTTGCTTGTAAAGAACTCACACCTTTGGCAACAGGATCCTGAGGCGGCTCTGCTTGTGCAAAACCTGCTGCATTTCGTGGCTGATCAGGAGCATCTGATATTCCTCTTGAAATTCTTTATTACCCTCATTGTGTTATGTCTGCCATTTCTTCTTCCAAATCCCTGGTTATTGTGAATAAAAAGAAGCTTTCACATTTTTGTTGAAGAGATGTAGGATTGTTGCTTGGAGTACACTTGTCATTTTGTCTCATCACAACAGCGTGAGACTCAGCCCCAACACAGATATATTTACTACATCCAGATTGTGACACATTCGTGCAGAGAGGAGCCTCTAGCACATCCACCCAGCACTTCCCTCCACACAGCCCTGCACCACCCAGGCTGGCTGGTACAGAACCACCACGTGCTCCAGACCTGCCTTTATTTAATGATCCATCCTTGGAAATCCGGGCTGCCGAGCACAGGTGGGCTCCAGCAGAAGTGCAATGCACTTTTGGATTTTTTCCAGGCAGCAGCAAGAGGAGGAGGAGGAGGAGAATTAAGTGGCTTGGCTCGACACCAGCCATGACCCCACCTGCAGGGAGCAGCTGCGAGATGCAGCATTAGCTCCTGACAAGTGGATTACTCACAGCAAGGAGACAATTCTATTACTCAGAGGAAGGAACAAAATATGTCACCGAAAGGTTTAAGGACCACGCAGCAAACACATCAGCATTGTTTAGGAACCTTTTTATGCATGGATGAGCCTAGTGGGATTCACCAAAGCACCTGCATAAGTTAGTCACCTAATTTGTACCAGCCATAAAGGTATTCAGAGCCTAATTGCCTAAGTGTTTTTGAAATTCCTGGTAGGCATGAAAAGACCTTTGTAAATCTGCTCCCCTGTGCAACCCGATTTTTATGGACAGAGACTATAAACACCAATGCACAAATGCCTATTCTTGAAGTCACACACTTTTGATCAGTGGTTTAAGGATTATTTGCAGTGTTAGGAGGTTATGTGGGTTCCAATGAGTCCAGTAATAAATTTGTTATCAATCTGTGTGTAAAATTTGGCTGCATGTTTTAACAATGCACGCACAGTTATGGTTTAAACATAACTTTGCCAGAATACAAATATTCCTGCATCTTTCAAACGTGAAGGCATCCACTGAGACAGTGTGACTGCTCCTGTGCACTTGTAGTTGAGTTTTGATTTAAAAAGCAGGCTTTCCCCTTCGCTGGTTGCAGCTTTTTATCCCCTACGTGAACTAAATTCCTTTACAAACAACATATACGTCTTGTACGTGAATCTCTCCTTTTTCATTGCAGAGATTTGTGTGGAGAGCCTGACTCCATTAATTTCAACTGGATTGACTCTACGCCATCTGTTTTCTGTGCAGCTGCTTTATTGTGGGAAGAGAGGAAGACAAGAAAGCACCCTTCTAAGCTCTACCGATGAGATCCAGAAATAAGAATATAATTGGTGGAAAACCTTCTGAAGTCTGCTGCAATCACAACAGTCAAAGGGATTAGAGTGTGATCTGAAAGAAGAGATGCAGATTAGGTGTTTTTCAGAAGGGTTGAAAAACCTCATCCCTCAGAAGTGAAATAAACATGGCCACTGGCATGAGAAGCAATTAAACTTGAATTTATACAAACTGGTGTTTCTCACTCTTTTGCAGCATATGGTGGGCAGGTAGTAATCCATCAAACAGTGGTATCAGTGCACGGAGCAGCAAGGTTACACACTAACATTTGCCCATGGCACACAGAAGGGCAGTGCTTTTATTTTAGAGGAACAATCCTGGTTTTGCATCATCTTAATCCCTGCTCTTACCCAGTGACGTGGTTGCTGTGTCTGCACAGACAGTTCCATGCAGAACAGAAAGGAATACGGCCTCCCAGTTTCTAGAGGGTGAATCACTTCCAAGCCAGAACTGGGAAAACAATCCCCCAAAGTGACTGCACAGCCACACAAAGGGTGTGCTCAACATGCAATGTTTCACTACCATGGACACACACTTTGTTTTGGTTTTTATTCATGCCTACTTAAATCTGGGGCACACTTCTGTTCAGCATACTGAGCACTAATAAAAGGGCCTATTTCAGGACTATCCTCAGCATCACTCATTCCATGATCTACACCCCACTGCATCTTCATCTTAATACTGCCAGTAGCTTCAGTCACATTTGTAAATGTGTTCTTGGTCCCAGAAACAATTTATTTGTGCTTGAAGTCATTGTGATAAGAGTGCTGCCTTTGCAGGATTAACCGATGCTACCCATGTATTTATTACTTGGGCAACTTGTTTTTCCAGCTTTAATAAATAATGCGCTCCCGATGGCTTTTCGGGCGGGTTTTTGCCCTCCTGGAGCTGCTACCTGAGCCAGAACAGAGCTCTGCTGCCAGTCAGAGGCAGGAGCTCCTTCCTCTGCCTCAGTAATTCTCAGCAGAGTGCACCAACCACATAACAGAGCCCTGCTGCTATAAATGCAGCCCCAGCCTGGCGAGGAGCGGGTGGGAGGCGCGGGCGGTGGAGCTCCCAGCGCACCGGGTGTCCCTTGGAATGCTCCCATCCCCTCTGAGCTCCCTCTGCTCCTGCTTGCCTCAATCCCTGCTCAGAGGCAAAGTGGGGCCCTTAAGGGAAAGGGAGCTTGACATGTAGATAATACCTTCATAAAGCAGCAGCAGCAATTAGCTGGGGATGCACCTTCCCGTGCAGGGCTGTCAGATCTGCTGCGTGCAGAGCGGCTGAGGATGGATTTTTGCTGTTGTTAAGGAGCAATGATTGCAATCTTTGTCTGCCACACATTCTGAGGGAAGCAGTCCTTTTCTTCTGAGCAGGACGGTCATTGTGACTTACAGCAACAGATCAATAGAGAGGTGGGAAACATCCTCCAAGAACCTACATGTTCACAAAGGCTTTTTCCAAAGGTTTTTAATTTTCACTCTTACATTTTCCGTGCCTATTGTCTCCACAACTTTGTGGTCAATAAGCTTACGCTGGTGATGGCCTAACAACCACCCTGCTCCCCCAGGACAGCCATCGGTATGGCACCGTTGGAGCTCTTTAAACAATTTTGTTTGATTTTCAGCTGCAGAGACTGTTGATGAAAGGCTGAAACTCTTTTTCTGAAACTTTGTCCCTGAGGTGCACGAAGTCCTGCGTGACCCTGTCGTGCTCGTTCAGCATAAAAACTCCCTCCTCTCTGCAGACTCCAGCAGGCAGCGATTAGCAGAGCAAAATACACCTCAGCTGACACTGCTGCCTCCTGTTTCAGACTTTCACAGTTTCCAGTGCATTCATCTCAACTTTCATCAGGAATGGGGAAGTTCTCTCGGCTCAGTGGAGGTGCACAGAATTAAAGAAGAGTGAAGAATTCAGCCCGAGCCTTCCCAAGCCTCTGGCTCACACCACAACACCTGGAGCAGCGAGGTGGCACAGCAGCTGAGCTCAGCCCACCTGGGCATGTAAGGCTCTCTAGGAAGATTTAAACTGCTGTTGTGGGAGAAGGGAATTGTTATTTCCCTGTGTTCATTTATTCTTAATCTACCTGTATTGAAAACAGCACATGTTTTGGGGAATGGGGCTTCAGCTCTGAGTGCCTTAAAATGCTTATGCCATAGATGTTTGTGTGTTGTACATGGCAGAGCAATACTATATTTAACTCAAACATTACAAACCCAAAGTGTTTCAGGTACTTAAATATGTGCCCTAAAGCAAGCATTGTAAACACCTCATAGAAGCAAAATTCCCCAGAGTTGGCAAATAAAGAAGCTGCAGGGAGAAAACAAAGAAAGCACAAAGAAGAACCATTGCAAGATAACAGCAAATGAATAAAACACAGCTGGAATTACACCACAGAAATCCAGTGGCCTCTTTTAATGGGTCGTGTCTTCTTTGCCTGCCTAGCCCAGTGGACCAGATTTGAGAGCACCTCACAGCTTATAAATGTGGATTAGTGGCATTGAATACTAATAAAAATATTAATATCAATATACACATATACATGTGTATGTAAATATATGCATTTATGTATGTAAACATATACATTAACGCATCATATGCCTATGCAGGTTAATAATATTTATATATTTTCACTAAAGCTTTGATCCAACAGAGCAAACAAGCAGAGGGAGAAAATCACGGTGTCCTGTGCTGTGTGCATACACATCCTGACAGTGCATTTTAAGAGTATTAAGTTAGAGAAAAACCCCTGCTGCAACATGGAGAGGAACAACACTCCAGAAATATTTTCCCAGGGTCACAAGATGCCTGTGCCTTATGCAATGCAGTATTTCTTAGCTCCTGGGAGCTCCTGCAGGAGAGAGGTTTCCATTTGAAATCATCAGAATCTGTTTTATGCCAAACTGACTTGATCCAAAACATTTGCTTAGTAAGTACAGCTTTGGTGGCTGTACTGTGCATATTAAAGAGGCCACTTTATTATTACAGTGGCAATAAAAGCAGTGAAGAGACTTAATGGGCAAGAAGAATGCATAAAGGCTAGGTACATCTGGACTTTGAATAATGTATGAAGACCAAATTTTAAGGCCGGCTTGTAAGATAAATGCAGTCCCCAAAAGTAACTGGAACTGTCTGATCACTCTGGCTCATTGATCTTCAAGAGGTTTGGTGCAAACACTCTGGTTCAAGGTGCTGCCTTTCTCCATCAAAGCTCCTCTGAAAGAGTCAACATTTAGATGAATTTCAAGCTACAGTGAGAATATCACAGGTTACCCAGGAGGCTCTAAATCCTTCCACACAGCTTTCAGAGGCTGAAACACAAGCAGAAGTGAGAAGATACTTTTTTGGTCATGCAGCCAAGTGCCAAATCCGCGATGCTCTGCCCCTGCTCCAGGCTGCCAGACAGCTGTCCCTGCCTCAGGGGTAACTCCTTGTTTCTGCAGATGACAAATGCAGAGCTGCAGCTTGGAGTCAGGGCTCTGCAAATAGGAGCTTTCACTTCCTTCACCAGCTACACTGTTGTGACCACTCTGTTGGGGTTTAACCAAATCCCCTCCCTCAGCTGATACCTTTGTGTCAGTGGTGAGTGGCAAAAAAGGAAAGCAGTGGGGATGGCAAGAGGCAAAGAGCTAAATTTCAGTGTTTGGGATCTTCACTACAGCTCCCATTATGCTGTGCATAAAAGGTGTGATCTGTGCTGGGATCTCACATCAGGTAAAGCCAAACCCTCCCAGCCCTGAGCCCTTCCGTGCTGCAGAAGCTTCTCTGTGTTAGTTTTTGGATCTCTACAATTGCCTCACCACCATGTCTGGAGGATACAAGAGCAGCATTTTTCTGGCACAGGTACTAAGGGGCTCCCAAACTTGCATTTACTGATAGCACTCCTATGCTGTGGATTGCAGGTTTCCTGGATTAGTCATCCATGCACATCCACTTTTGGGCTTTCATAAGCTGTGCTCGAAATGCTGAGGTCTCATCTAGAAATGAAAAATAGCAATTAATGTAAAGAACCTGTAGAAGTCTCCTTTGCAGTGGTTAAAGAATAAGGATTATAAATTTACTTTAGAAGCAAGTATTTAACGTGGAGACACTTCACAACTGGTAATTGCCAAAAGGAATATCTTCATCCTCTAACCTGTGCTGCTCACTCAATCAAAGAACTCAGTGATTGCCTCGGTAATGGGCAATCAAGCCATGGTCGGGCACTAAAACCAAACCAGGAATGGACTTTAAACAGTTGGCCATAAATATAAAAATCAGAGCCCCATGGGTCGCCAGGGATGTAAATGGTGTTGATTGTACTGGAGGGCTTTAACCCCTCCAAGTTTTTCTTCTGCTGAGAGTGAAGGGACTGCAGTAATCCCGGGCATGTGGCAGACAACGCTGCTTCCCTCACTTTCTCAGATCACTTGGATGAAAACAGCCAGTGATTTTCTTTCCCCCCTGTCACCAGCTGGAAGGAGAGGGACATGAGAGGGGGTGCAGAGGCCCCTCTCAGCAGGGTTTAATTTCTAGGGCTTTCCCAGATGTTCTGCCATGGCATCCTCACATGCTATTTCTGACCACCCCCAGAGTGCTGTGGGTGCCTGGGGCACCGAGGATGCTGCCAAGGTGCTGCTCAGCCTGATGCCAACACCTGGATTCTTGGGGAGGAAGGGGTGGAGAGGTGCAGAAGCAGTGAGATTGCTTTGTAAATTATTGCCTGGCTTCAGCTGACACATTTCAAGCTTCAAAAGAGGCATAAGCACTACTCATAGGGTTTAAACTGTAAATCCTTAAAAAAAAAAAAATCCTTGAAAACCAAAGAAAGGCAACGCCAGGACCAAAACTTCCCTCACTTCATTTATATTTTACAATAGTTCAGCTTGTCAGTGGATATAATTTGTGATTCCTGCTCAGAAGATGCTCAGAACTGCCACAAAACTGCCAAAAGACACCAACTTTTGTTTTATTTTGTCCTTGCTGCTCCATCCCTTTAGAATGGGCCAACAATAAACTATATTTAATGTAAAGTATTAAAAGTGAAGTTCTCCCCAGGCTGATACTCAGTGCATGGACTTTCAGGTCTTCATGGTCACATTATAAATCAGCTGTGAATTAAACCTCTGTCAAAACATGGGATAAAATGGCTCTTCTGGTCCCTGCTATTGTTATGTACTTTACAATATAGCGTGACCAGTTTCAGAATTGAATTTCCTGCATTGCTAACAAGTGTTTTCCATTTGGGAATGCTGCCTATTAACAGAGATACTTTTATATAAGAGCTCACACAAACAGGTGCTGGGTGTTGAGTTTTTTGTTGTTCACAGTTTAATAAATTGACAGATTTCAGGTTCATTAGATCATCATAGCTGATTTCCTCTGTGCCACACATTTAGAGAATAGATTCTTTGTGCTGTTGTAAGTGCTCTTTATAAATTTTATGTTCATTACATGCACCAAAAGAGATAAATAAAAAAGAAATAAAAAATACGATCAGCTAGGGGCTCAAAAGAAAATATCAGGTGACCACCACAGTTTATTTGTTGCTAAATGTGAAGACCTCAGTCCTTGGGAACACAATAAGCTGCCACATGTCTCCATAGATATATATCAGATGTGTTTTCTGCCAGCCACTGGTTGCTAAATTTTTTCTGAAAATATATGGAACCAAATTTCCATTACAAAAATGCAAAAAAATCCAAGAGAAAACTTTGAGGAATACTGCACATTGAAAAAAAAAATCTATTTTAATAACTCCTGCTACCTTCTCTCTTTGTACAATACTGCCTTTAGCAAGATGGGGATGTAACTTCTATCTAAAAACTATGCATGTGCAGATAAGTACAAACAGATTTGCCTTGAACCAGCACAGGGTTGTCAGATTTTGGGGTCTATGCCTCCTCTGGCAGCCCAGAATGCTCCCCACAGCCTGGCTGTTCCCTGCTTGATGCCTTGGAACATCAAAAAACCACTTTTTTTTTTTTTTTTTTTTTTTTTTTTCCAAATTAATTTCTCCAGGATTTTCCTTCTGATGGAAATTGTCATATACTCCTTGGTTTCGTTCTGGTTTTGAACAGAATTTTTTAAATTACCAGAATGTAAAGAAGAGGATTTTCCAAACTTACACCAGCTCTGCCTTTGATTTTTAAAAAAACTTGTTCACATCTCTTCACACTTAGCCTGGTCAGTCTTTTGTTTTGCCGTATTCTCATTGTCTGCTTCTCCCCATTGCATCCTGCTTCCAATTATGATTAAAATTAAGCTTAAAACTCTATCCCAAACATAAAGGCTCATCTTGCCCTCTACACTGCTTTCATTTCCCTCCACCCCCAGGTTTTCTTTTGTTTCTTCAGCTGCAGAATAGCCTCACAGATCAGCCTGCAGCTGAAATTCAATTCTTTTGGATGTGCCTCTTCTGTTCTGGGCACTCTTGGATCCCCTACTTGCCTCTTGCTCCCAGTGTCAAATCTCCAAACTTCGTTGTGAGCACTTATTTCTCACGGAGGGAAAGAAAAGAAAGGCACAGGAACATGCTCTGGAATAGGCAATGATGGCAAGAATAAAAATAAATCTCAAAGCTCTGACAGTTACTCATTTTAAAAGGACTGATGGGAGACAAGCATAAAAAAACAAAAGCCCAAAAGCAGATTTGAGCAAGAGGGCAAGCAGCATAGATCTAACAGCCTAATAAAGCCTCAGCCAATACGATTTTAGAGAGGACAGAGCTCCAGCAGAAGGGAGCATATGTTCGACTCAGCCTGATTAGAAGAAATAAATAGAGGTGCAGCCATCCTGGAAAGGGAAACTTCCTGAGTCAGCAAACACAGACCAACCCAGGGGTGAGACTATGAAAGATGAGAACAAAACTCTCAGTAACCTTGCAAATGGTGTGTGCTTAATTTGGGCAGTCTGGTTTCAAGAAAAGAAAAAGCAAAAATAGATATAATCCAGAGAAGCACCAAAAAACCCCTCCAGAATAATGAAAATAGCCTCAGTAAAAGGAGGCATACAAGATTTATTTGTTTCTCCAACAGGACAAGAAAAACAAGGGGAGGTTATCTTTCCAAAAAAAAAGATGCTGCAGTGTAGGCTGGTCAGATGATCCTTTTCAGCATTGGCCACAACAAGAGGATACTGAAAATGACGGTACTGAAAACGATGAGATACTTTCTCCTGTAATGTGCATTAGTCTGTGTAACATACTGCAGCTGGATTTAAGGGGAATTGCACATTGGGAGGGACCAGCACTGGTAACAGGAGTTGCATACAGCATTGATTTCAGTCTGAGAAAATGAGAATTCTTGTATGTTTTCAGCCTTTTTTCAAACAAGACCTGAATGACCATTAGGATGTTAATGAATTGCAAAGTAAAACGATTCATTAGTCCGGGGGGAAGGTTAATAAAATGTAACCCCTTCCAGTGCGTGCTCAACACATCATCAAATCCAGAGCTTGAAACGGGCTCATCTCAAAGAACAGAAACGCTGCTGATTGAGGCTGGAGGAAAGATTTCCACGGACGGATTTTGGATCAGCATTTCGGAGGAAACACACACTGAATGGCAAACACCAAGCAGGTGCCAGTGTGGGAGAGTTCAGGTAAATCTGCCAGGGCCAGTGTGCCCAGGGCACCCACTCCTCTGGGAGCTGCCCACCACAGCTGGACTTTCCCACCCAAAATTGAGGCTTTTAAGCCAATCTCAGGACAAACTGCTGCCCTTTCGCTGTAAAAAATATAAAAGAGGGATGAGTGGTTTCTCAGGGGAATTTTTTTGGTGAACATTGGCTTGGGACACCCACTGGTGGCTCTCTGCAGGGTGAAACTGCTTTTCTGCCCCGTGAATGTTTTGGCCTTGCCAGCTGTACTCTCAGAGCAGCCCTAATTTCTGACTTTAATCCATGTAAAACAGAATTGATGGGTGCGAGCATCAATTTAAAGTGATGTAAAATTGATATAAGCAGCAGGGCAGATTATCGCTAAGAAATTGGATGGGAGCAGAACAGAAAGCTCACCTCAACACCAGTTCTGTCCCAAGTCTTGTGGAGTTGATCTGAATGGTTTAGATGTGTCTCCAGAAATCATAAAATACATAGATGAACAATTATAAACCATATTCATCTCTCTTTCTAGAGTATCAGGATTTTTTTCTGGATTTTTTGTTATTGTTTAGTTAAAAAGCAAAGTTTCATATAACTTTTTACATGTTTATATGTATATATGATATTTACGCAAAGAATGAAAAGTCATTCAAAATAAAAATCACCCTAAAATATAAAAAGTATATCCCAAGTTTACAGTTTGATAAATAAGGTCTCTAAAAATTATAGGAGAACCTTTGGCAGCTAAAGCATCACCTAAAAATGTAATTTCCTATTATTTTTAAAATCAGCTTCAACTAGCCTTTAAAATTTCTATAAAGCACAAATCACAATTCAGGGTTCTGCTGAGATGCTAAATTACACTTTCAAAATATTTAAGATTCCTTTCCTACTAAGTGCCAAACTACATCTTAGGAAAAAAGATGTAAATTCACAGAGAGAATTTAGGAAATGTGTTCCATGAGAAAACAGCAGAGTGCCACATTTCTTTTATAGTGACACATTAACCTCCTTACATCAGTATGTTGAAAGGAAAAAAATCCCTTCACTCAACATGACCAAAGAGCCTTATTTTTACCCATTACTGTTTATTTGCATTTTCAAGATTCCTTTAAAGAAAAAAAGCTTAATGCATCTATGGGAGAGGGGACTCGATAATTTTCATCCTAGACTTCTGAGGAAAATGGGAAAACAAACTGCAGGTCTGGTAATTTACTGCTCAAACCTGGACAAGTGTCTGGAGAAAAGCAAAAAAAAAAAAAATCATGTAGGAAATAGGAGGTGGTTTTATTTAACCCAGGACAGCAAACCATTGGTTGTTCAGTCAGGTTTGGTATGCAGGGTAATTTGGGTTGCTACCAAGGAGAAAGAATTATGATGCTTAGAAAATATATGTCTTTGTCACAGCAAACCCAGAAGATTCCCCATCACTGGCACAGCCTCTGTATGAGGTTCAGAACTAATCAGGGTGGAAAAAAAAATTTGTTGAGTGGGAAACAGAAAATGCAACTAAGCTTGCTAAAAATAACCCATGCCAAGCCATCCTGATATTTTGTTTGAAAACAAATCCCCAAAAGCAATAGATTAAGAAAGGCGAGGAAATGCAGAGGATCTGATTTTCCCAGTGTGTCTGAAGCAGGCAGGATAAGGTGTTCTGGATGCTGGGAAAGTGGGGAGCTTTGAAGTGGTGCTGATTTGTCTGAATAAAAGCAGACATGAGAGGAGGAGGGAGACTAAAAATCACGCCTGCCATGGGTCCTGCTGAATTTTCCTATTAATGAACAGACACAAGGAGGAGAAGTGTGTGGATTGGATTCCCTAGAGACACACGTTGGAAAGTGCTGCCAACACAGAATGTAGGAAGAGGGCTGGAGGACACCAGGGCTGAAGGAGAGGGAAAGAAATTCAACCTTCTGCAAGGGCACATACATGGAAATTAATAAAATCTTCAGCTAATAGCTAGAGGCTGCTCTTTTAAGTGCTTCATCCACAGGCTTCCCCAGTGCCAGATGAGAGCCGGGTAACGAGAGCACATTTGCCTGCAGCTGCCATGGCTGCCTCCTCTCCACCACCTTCTCCCTCTTGCCCCATGGCCTCTCTCCTCTCGTGTGGCCTGAAATAAATTTTGTTCGTGATCAAAGCACAGTTTCCTCTTGCCTTTACACCTGCTGCATTCCTCTTACATGACAGAGGTGAGTGAAGCACGAAGCTCTGTGTCCTTGCAGGCAGCTGAGGCTCCTTGCTTTGCAGGTCTCTGGGGAAGGGATTGCAAGGGTCATTTTGTCTGCCACCCTGAGGGGACCCTGGTGTCCTTTCCCCACTGTTATTTGCTGCTCTGTCACTCCAAAAGGAGAAAGGGAAAGTGGTTCCTGAGATTTATGTGTGCCCTCCTGGAAAGGAAAGGATGTGGTTTTGCCTCTCGAAGCCATGAAGGAACTCAGACACAGGTTTTTGCTGCTCTAAAAGTAGGCTGTGGTTACAGCCTCCACTTCCTGCCCCATCCGCCTTCTAACCTTGGCATTAACAGCAAGCAGAAGTCTTTTACTCAAAGTTGACAAATTAACTCTGGGATGGGGTTATGGGCTCTGAATCCCATTTTCACAGCATCTCCTCTCTCACGGATGCGGGTCAGTGCTAAACCGTGGATCTATGGAGGATTTCAAGTACACCCCTCTCGTTAGTATCTCCTAAGGCAGGCTTAAGTGTTCCCTGCTTTACTCACTGCCTGCTTTGAATCTCATTCTGAGGCACTTAATCCTCTCCCTTCACCCCAGAGGGAATTCAGGCATCTCCTCAACTCTGTGAACTCTGCTCCTGGAACAAAGCCTGCAACCAGCGGGCATGGCACGCTCCAAAATGCCTCTTTCTGTTTGTGAGGCCAAGTTTTGGGTTCTGATGGCACCATCCATCTGGGAGTGCATGGCCCAAGCACTTGCATGACACAGCTCCAGCATTGCCCTGGAACCTCGTGTCTGGCTCTTGATACAAACCTGTGGGATAAGCACTTTTCTCCACTGGAAGCTGCTCATCAAATCATTTAACCCAAGAAAATCTCCTGAAAGAAGCAATATCCTGAGAGGCAGAGGAGGAACAGAAGAGTTTACCTGTGCTAGAAACAGGTTTTATAGCCCTGAAATTATGTGACTTTTTTATTTCCCCCTGATAATTTCAGATCTAAATACTGTGTAAACAAGGGAGCCCTTGTAAATAAATTTAAGAAGTGGGTAGTGATTCTGCAGGTATCTGAAAGAGAATTGTGCCTAAGCAGGAAAAGGAGATTTTTCCTGTCACATAATTTGGATCCTGGCATGGTTTCCAAATTCAGGCAGGCAAACCACAGCAACATGGAATGCAGCTGGACAGCACAACAATCTTAGCAATACTTAAACCAGTTCCTTCCCCACAGGAAGGCAAGCACGTACCTTTCAAAGAGTACAAAATTTAAAGTGGAAACCATCCTATCACCAGTCTTGGCTTGGGGTCTCAGATGATCTCACAGCATCCCCCTGTCCAACTGTTTGACACATATGGATCTCCATAGCTTGAAGGCCATGTTTTCATGTCTGAGGTGACCAAGTGTCCCTGCCTGCTGCCCCATCTCCCCCGCAGCAGCCTCCCTCTTCACATCCCTTTCATTACCCTTCTCTTTTCTGAAATTACTCTTTTCTCTCCCACCACCTTTCACCTGTCACAAAGGTTTAACTGCTTAAACTTTTCCAGAGCAGCTATTCCACAGATGGAGCTTTTCCAAGAGAGAAGTGGGAGCTCTGCCCTGCCCTGGTGCTCCTTCCCACTGCTCTGGTTTGGGTCCCAGCTGCACACCAGCGGTTTCCTGGCAGTGCACCTGGCTGCATCTGTCATCCCACAAGCCCTAACAATCAACCCATTTCCCTGGTTCTGAATGCTGTTACAATTAGTTCTCCACCTTCCATAACATCTCCTTGTCCTTTAGTTAAATGGACTAAATTAAAGTGCCAAGAACCCAGCTGGGTGAATAGAGCAGGGCTGAGATTGAATGGAGAAAATCCTTGGAGTTATCGATCCACTTGGTTTCCCAATATATTTTACCATAGTCCAGGCTTTTAACACCACCCAGGAACACAAGGCCTGACTAATGGCCACTGAAATTCTGTGCTGAAGTTTTGAAATGGTTTATTTAAATGAATTTTCCCTGGCATTTTCTTTACAAGTTGTAAAAAGCCTCTTTCTTGCTTCAGTAGTTACACTGTGTATATTCTTATGGACTTTCATACTCATTCTATCTTTTTTGGAAGGCAAACAAATTTATCTCCAGCTTTCATCTACTTCAAAAAGGGAATTTGTTTGCTGCTGTTATGTCTGTGGTACATATCAAAACCGTGCAGGCTTATCAAGTGTTAACAGTGTTTATCTCTAAATTTTGCAGTTGTTTTCAGATACATTGAAATGTGTTTTTCTCATGTTCAGCCATATTTCATTAAGAGAATGTTATGGCTTTTATAATCTTTGAGTGCTAGTTTTAAGATAGATGCATACGAATATCTGTCACATTTAATTATCTCCTCCATCAAATTCAGTAAGTGGCCTATTAAGAGCGAAATGACTGGTTCATACACTCATTAGAAAAGGGAGATTTCATGGTACAACAAAGAGGAAACAAAATTTTTATTTCTGACTCTACAAGAAAGACGAGAGAAATCACAGAGCTTAAAGAGGAATGTTTAATCTCTTCAGTGAGCTAAAAGAATCCAGAAGATTTGCTTTATGCTATTGGTATGAGTTAAAGATCCTTTTATCTCTCTGTGGGGAGAGTGAAAGCTATAATTAAATAAGTAATTTGTGGCCTAAATAAATGAGTTGTTTTCAGCTTAGTTTTCAGTGCATAGGCCAAAAAAATCCACTTGGGCTCACTCCTCACAACACAAACCAGGCATGATTTTGCACTATGATTCTGATTGGAAACAGCTGAACTCTGTGACAAGGCACCAAAGTAATTTTTCCTTTTGCAGTGTAGTCAAGGACAGCATTATATTTGCTGTCTGGACTTGACCTTGAGCAGCAGGGATGGCTGGCTGGCTTCCTCTCCTCTCAGGAGCAGTTCTGTGATGGATTTCTGTGCACCAGAAACAGCCCACTGGTGCCACAGAGGCCCTGGTTGTGTTGCCATTGATCCTGAAGTCCCTTCTGCTCCCAGGTGCTGGACTTTCCTGCCCAGGTGGAGCTGCCTGGTGGTGGCTGCCCCTAGAGACCAGGACAGAGGCTTTGTGGCACCACCCCTTCTTCTCCTCCTCCTCTCCTTTCTGGGCCTTTCCTCTGGTCCCACATTTCCTGCCTCCTCTGGAATTTAAGGTCTGAACCATGTTGTACTTCAATGCCTGGATCTTTTTTCTCCTAGCACTTACTCTGCCTCACCTTGGAATCTGTCCACAAATATGAAAAAAGAGAAGACAATGCCCATTTAATGGGTAATGTCCATTTTATAGAAGTCATAACTGAAGTTATTAATATTTTCCACTCCAGGTTACCTCAGCTTCATCCCACAGCTTCTTATGACTGACCCCAAAGAAGAACTGTTGCTTTATCACTTTATTATTTTTATAATCTGATACTTTTCCAGGATGATTTTTTCTATTGTTTTCCTGAACTACACTTCCTCTTTTGCTTTCCTTCCCTCTGGCATGCTTCTGGGAATACCCTGGGTTCCTCTAGACTCCTGTCTTGCCCCTGCCAAGTGGATTCAGTTCAAGGACAGAGGAGGGCCCTGATCTGACAGCTGTGGATGTGGCTTGAGAGGAGAGGCATGGTGAGATGTGCAGTTCCGGGGCTGGGAGGAGTAGGCACCTTTAGCTTCATTTATGGCAGTGATGCCCCTCCCTACCCTTTACTTTCCTTCTAAGACCTTGAAAAGTTTAGATGTAAAACTTCCATTATTATATCCATGCTTTGTGGTTTTGTGAGCTACCTGGTGACACCTCCCCCCTATTTATCCCCATCCCATGAGCTGTCACAAAAATACAGCTAAAGATGGCCATTTGCACACCCATCCTTCTTTTCTACTCCAGATTTCTTCTCTTCCTCCTGATCTCTGTGGCTCAGCAATCCCCATCTGTCCTTCTGCTCAGTCCTTTGGCATCATCCTGCAGGTTTTTCTGCAGGCAAATAAACTCACTTTGCAATTTAGGTGTCCGGGCTAACTGGATCAAGCAGCAGTTCTGCTGCTGAAGACTGTGAACACAATTTTTCATCATCATCAACAGTAAAGCGTTTTTTCAAGTACTGGATTTGCTGCTGTGCTTCAGAGTGGTGGATTTATAACCTTAGAAAATCAGGATCTGAGGATGTACATATATTATCTCCAAGGAGCACAGTAATGGGGAGATTTTCCTGCAGATAGCTTGTAGTGTGAGACTCATAAAGGTTTCATGTAACAAAGCTACTCAAGGCTTTAAAGCCAGATCTTAATACAAGTCCTAATTTATATTTCACATTTAAAGAAATGGTCAGATTTTCAGAAGTGTTAGTGAAAAAGCTTGCCTCTTTTGGGCTCATGAGCCGGGTTCAGAAGTGAGAATTTGAAAGACATGCACATTTTCTGGGAAGCAGAGTTGTCTTGCAAGAGCAGGGGGGCTGACACAGGCAAGTACATCCCAGCCCCTTCCCACTTCCCTTTGCTGCTCCTGAGTATACAAAGCCCCCAGAGTTTGGTTGGTGCACAAAAAAAAAAAAAAAAAAAAAAAAAAAAAAAAAAAAAAAAAAAAAAAAAAAAAAGTAAGTGGAAAGGTTTAAGTTTATGAGAAAACTGTTCTACTGTGTCCTCTATAATTTTTTTTGGAACAACCCCACACCAACCAAAACTAACAAAAACAACCCCAAAACCTAATTAAAAAAAATCCAACCAAACCCTGTGAAGCTGTCTGACACCTCTATTTTTCCCGTAAATACAGTTGTAACTGTCCAAAAGAAATCAAACTACAGTGGTTTATATAGAAAATCTACCTGCTGCTTGTCCTGATAAAGCAGTACTTACGTGCTTGCAGGTGTTCCACAATCTGCTTAGAAAATCTGTGAAAGACGCATCATGTAGCATATTTAGCTACTAAGAGGGAGAAATTGCTACATTATTTCATCTCTTTATTGTTAGATCATTTGATTATTTTGCAAGCCTTTCACCATATGTTGCTAATTGACGTACAACGGATGTGCGCTCTGTTGTCTTCATTAATTTGTAGAAACTAAATATTTTGTTTTTCACTTAAACTCGCTAAGATCCAGCCTGAAAAAAAACCGTAATTAGGCTCATACTGTTTGTGGAGTGCAGCAAGGGCATCCTGGCACTGTCAGCTGGGGAGGAGGAGGAGGAGGAGGGAGAGAAGAATGAACTGTGTGAGTGAAATCTGCAGGCAAAAGAGATATTGGCACGAGCAATTACACTTTGCAGTGTCCCTCAGCTTAACTGTGCTTTGGGAAAGGGAAAATCAAATAAACTGTTAATAAACCTTCCTGTAATGGAGATATTGCTGCAAACAAATCAGCCCAGCTTGGAGGAGTGCAAAAGACTGGAGCTTTTGGGAGTGCTGGGATCTGCAGCCTCCATCCCCTTTGGCACTGTTTGTGCCAGAAGGACTTCACAAAGCTTCACCCCAGCCAGGCAAGCACTTCTTTCCTCCGTGTGTTAATTCTGTTGACTCTCTGCTGGTAATTCCCAGTGTTAGTTCTGGTCACTGGTGGAAATCCCAGTATTAATTCTGGTGACTCTCTGCTGGTAATTCCCAGTTTTAGTTCTGATCTCTGGTGGAAATCCCAGTGTTAGTTCTGGCGACTGTCCTGCATGGTGCTGCCTGCTCCTGATGTGCCACAGAGCAGAGATCTTAAACCAGGTGGGACTTCTCAGCCCCTTCAGAAGATCAATTAGAGAGAGGTTGAACAGCCCTGACCTCTTCCCCGCTCCATTTGCCCAGTCCCCACAGCAGAGGGGAGGCTGGAATGCACAGCACTGCCTTGGAGTCTCAGGGAGCTGCTCTTTTCCTTCCCTTAAATCATGATCATGTAATGGCTGTTTAGAAGTCTGGGCTGCCAAACTCTTACCCAAGCTCCACTTTTGCCCTCAGCACTCTTGACTTTCTGCCACACATCTCTGGAAGTCCTGAATCCATCCTCCATAAGAAATTCAATATTGCTATTCTGTTACAGGGCCTCATTAACATGAGTAAAATCCTCTCGTGAAAGGCACCACAGAGTGACAGAATTTTATCTATTCCCTTTCTAGCAGTGATTACTTTTCCATCCCTGTCATTCAGTGGAATGAGCTTCATATTTATTTAGAACCTGAGAATTTGGATTTACTATGCAAAAAACCCTGCAGAGTTGGCAGCTCACTTTTTTACCAGGAGACCTCCAATGGATGTTTGCAGACCCTCCACCATTTTCTCCAATACAAGTTCTGGGTCATGTCCAATGTCCTTGTAATTATCAGCATCTTTTAATGCCTTAAGAGCAGGAAGTAATCAGTGGTCTGAAAAAAAAAAAGGAGAAAATTGACCGCCTATTTCTCTGCCTAGATGTACATCCAGAAAAAGAACTGAACACAGCAAAGCAATAACAGAAGTTGATCAATCTTGTGTGCTGTGGCACTCACAGATGTATCCTCCCAAAGATGAATTTTCTGTCACAAGTCCAAACCACTAAAGCATGAGGAATAGCAGTAGCAGATACCGCTGATTGTAAGAAGCTGGAGTCTCTGATAGTTATCTAAATATCTCATAAAAAATGATTATTTTCTGTCTCCAGGCTTGCCTTCCAGGTAGAAATGGAATATTGCCTCTAAATGTTATTAAGAAACAGATGGGTCTGCACTCCAGATCAGCTTTCCCTCCAATAGCAGCAAAGCTCTTCATCACTGAAAGGCTGAACATTTGCCTGAAACTCATGAATTGCTACAAACCAGCTCTGCCCAGGACAGGGCTGTGTCAGTAGATCTTCAAGAAATAAACCAAAAAGCACCAAGAAAGGCCCTGTAAAGCCACTCAGAGAGACTGCTTTATTTTAGCACACAAATACAGTTTGAATTCTTGCTAGTGACTCTGAAGGAGAGTCAAATCAGCTCAAGTTTGTGGCGGCTGAAGGACCCTGACTGACTGAGTGGCAGTAATACACAAACAAAAGCAGCAACTGTTGTGTCTGGCACTCTTGCAGAAGTTTCAGCTGTGGCTTCACAGCATGACTGTCACGTGTCTCAGACGTGCTTGTTCTGGCAGAGGAGCCAGAGGCTGGTTTTCCTTGGCATTGCCCACAGTGTGGCACGAGGGAGGAGCAGAAGGAGCAGGCTCCTGTCCTGGGTCACAGGGGTTGTGCTGCTGCTGCACTGGAAGCACTGAGCTCCCATCAGCTGGGTTGTATCACCCTTAGCCAGCTCCAAAATCAGACAAAAGTGCAGTTTCTCTGAGTCCTCCTCACTGTTGGTTATGCAAACCCCCCCAGTTTTGGCTTCAAAAATAACTAAAGCCTTCACAGTGAAATACGGCAGTGCCCCCTGATAGATGGCTCTGTACCTGTTTCAGAGAGGAATAAGCACTCTCAGTTCCTGTTCCAAAGGCTGTGGAGATTAATGGAGAAACTCCAGCTGGAACGAGTAGTTGTCACACCTTTTCCTCAGTGCATGGTATTTCCATTAGCCCCTTCTAAATCTGCAATTTGCTGAATCAGGCCTTTGTCAATCCATGTAATGACTGTAACTCCTCCATCATTTGACATAACTCAGTGCTCACACTTCTTTCAGAAGATGAAGAGAACAGAATTTGGTCTGTTGCAACAACGTGCTGCATCTTTTGATGTTGTCCCCACCTGTATTGTACCATTTTTGGTTTGTTTCATGATAATTTCTCGGATTTTCTTTCCCATTCTCTGTATAATCACCAGGTTTCTTTCTTCTGGGTGTTGTACAGAGGAACACATTTAATTTATGGTTTCTCATTGTCAGCATTGCTCCTCGTTTTCCAGAAGGAAACCCTACTGGATGTGTCATTGGAGGGGAGAGCCTTTGGTCTCTCAAGTTATGTATGCACTTAAAAAAACAAAACCCTCTCTGAGATCAAAAGGGTGCATTGTCTCCCATGCCTCCCATTGTCCCCCATGCCTCTGAAATCCAATTTTGAAATCCAGGGGGAGATTGATTTAAAGTTCAAATTGAAAGCAAAGTCTTGAAACTGCTCAAAAGCCTGGCAGTATGTCAGCCCCAGCCATGATGTTTTAAGGGCCTCATTCATCCCATGGACATTTTGTGCTGGGCAATCCATAATGATTTTTGCTGTTCTGTTCTCCTCATAAAACCATCAGGACTCTCTCCTTCTGTCTGTCTTTAAAAAAAGAGAAAAAAAAAAAAAAAAAAAGAAAAAGAAAACGAAAATCCAATTTTCCCAGTTAAGTCATTCTTTGGCACTGGGAACACAGGAAGTAATTTCTCACTGTCAGCTGGGAAACCATAACGTTTGACTGGGTCAAACCTTTCCTCCCTCTGCAGCATCACTGGTCACACCACCAGCATTACAGCAGTGTTGTGTATAGGGGCAGGACAGGGGGGATGCTGCTAACACAGCCTTTTTTCTCACACAAGTGGCCTCAGACAACTTCGCTTTCAGCTCTTAGACCCTAGGGCAAGATTAAACCTTTTGGTCCCTAATACTAGATAAGAAAAGGTTGGGAGAAAAAATACAATTTTCAAGTCCTAAGAGCAAGTGTTATTCACTGAAATACAGTGTCAGGTAAATAAATGAGTTGTACAGTCTGCAACATAGACAATAATGTTGGAAAGTGGCGAAAAAAAATAAACATTTTGACTTGTAGGGTCCATTTCAGGTCCTGTTATTTCTGTAGTTTCTTCGCCAGCAACTCAGATCCCACCAGCTGAGACTGACAGTGTTTTACACACCACAGATTTTAAATATCAAAATGACAGTTTCTCACATGTTGTTGTCCATCAGTATGAGCCATGATTGCTGTTTGGAGAAGATGTGATTGCCAACCTGTGGCTGGTGTGATTGCTCTTTGCAATCTGCTGTTCCTGAATGATTTTTGGGGGAGTGTGGGGGAGGTAGGTGGCTGGGCAGGAGTGCACTTCCCATATAAATGTTTCTGTCCTGATTTCTCATGGTAGTGCTTATGCAACTACAGCATGCTCTGTGTGCATTTTGAGCTGTTGGTCTCTTTTAAATATTTTTATCCCCATTTCATACCCATTGGCTAATCTAATAGCTGTTAAGATCCTGTAAATTTTCTATAGATAAACAGGGAGAACAGACAATTAATATTCCCATTGAGATGAGGGTTACCAGTGGTCAGGAATATTTTCCCTGTGATGTTTAGCTCTTCAGAGAAACAGACATTAAAAATCCTTTTGCGCTTGATGAAAAAATGGTATTAAAAGGGAATTCATACAGCAGCTGTGATTTAAGACAGTTGCACGGAGCTTCATTGGTTCCACTGTGCACAGACCTATTTGTTTCCAGACATTGTCTTGGATATAGAGTATATATGCAAACTTTGTTCCACCCCCCGACATAACCATATATCTGCAGTGAAAAGCCTGGCTGTAATTGCTGGAAGAACACAGAAGTTATTGGCTCTTTAGTCTGCCTAGTCCAGAGGAAAATGATCCTGGGGAAAATTCTTCTAAACCTTATTAGTGGCAGTTGACTTATGACCTATATCACAGTAATTTTTACTTGATATGAATAAAATCAATTGTGTTTCTCTGCAGTGTAACTATCCACTTTCACATTGTTTGCATATCTAATCTGGTTTTGGATTGAATTTAGCTTTTGTCCTCAGTGATATTTCATTTTGGTTAGTGCTGCTATGGATCACACTGTGCTTTCTTTTATTTTGTATCAGCTTTTAATTTGTTGCCTTTCAGATCAATTGATTGTGACTTCATTAAGTGAGAGGGCAAATATCAGCAGCAGATACATTTTTTCCTGTTGCCCTGATTTTGTCTCCCTTTGTCCCTTCTGTGGGGTTTCTCTTGCCTCCACGTTTCGTGGTCTGCTCTGTTCCTGTCTCTCCACACTGCTAATCAGTTTTATTGCCACATCTGCAGGTTGTGTCTTCTCTCACACAGGGTGGGCGAGTTCATAAAACTGAGCAGGGAGAGCAGGAAAGGGACGCTGTGGAGCTGACATTAATGGAGAATCTCATAGGCCAGTGGTTCCAATTCAAGCTACAATGTCACAGCTGAAACAATGTCAGGACCCATTTCACAACCTATTACAAAAGAAAAACCACACAACAACAAAAGCTCATAACCCTTTGGATGTTGCCCTGAGACCCATTCACACTGACAGGTTCTGCAGGATATTGGATGTTCTCATCTCACTGAGCAGAAATCATTTGGTGCTTCGCAGGGAGGGTTGGGCTTCTTGGAAGTCGAGCCCCTTTTTGCTGCTGTAAAAGCAATTTAAGAGAAGGTCCAGAGTGCTGAGTAAATGCCAGGCAAATGGGATGAAAAAGGAGAAGGAAATATAAAACTTACTGCATCCAAGAAGTAAATCTGAACCTGTGCCAGGAAAAGAATGTCAATACACATGTATGGAAAGGAATGCAGGCTATGTTTTATAGCAATTTAGAGTAATCATTTACCAGATGTTTTGGTTTACCACTGAAAAAATAATATATATGGGTAGCAAAGGCCTTCCTCTTTCAAGAGAGTGAAAAAGAATCTCAACTACATTGAATTTATCACACTTTTTGTCTATTTGGTGGCAGATCACTTGTCTTAGCAGGTAACAGGCAAGGCTGCAGTGCCACCGGTTGCTTTTCTGTGCACATTGGCATATTGATTAATGTCCATCTTGATTTATTTTCAGGGGGCATAAGCAATGTCCTGTAACAGACACACACTCGCACTAAGTAACTGTTGATTCGTTTTGGACGTATGATCAAAACCATTCAGAAGCTTCAAAGCACTTTCTGTTTCATTTCTACACTTTTTTTCCCCCTCATTTTTTTCCTTGGGGGAAAAAAAGCAGCAAAGACATGCAAATGCAATCACACTGGCCTCAGATGATGAATATTAAAACTTCAATAGGTTCAGCTTCTTTCTGCTCAGTGTTGATGTGTGTTTGTTGCCATGGGTATGTGTGGGCAATGTGTAGGTGGCTTTTTTAATGTCTTGCAGCTCATCAGAAAGTTTATTTCTTTGAAGTCAACAATGAGTATTGTGCTCGTTCATGTGATATTTACTCTTATATCTTATGTTGTGCACTAATTAAACTGATGTAAGAGTGACTAGGTTGACACTGTAAAAGTTAATGGCCCACTACTTTAGAAGTCCAGATGGTTTTAGGGTCATATTTGTAGCATTAACTTTGAATGTCAGGCTGTTTGAACCCTGCTGGGTGCACTGTTCAGGCATATATCAAAGCAGCATCTTCCTTGTGAATTCAGTACTAGAATATTTCCCTCTTGTCTACAAAGAAAATCCACCACATAAAGCAGGGTAAGTTAGGATAGAGTTAATTCTTGAGCTGCTCCCTATGACTCTGGTGTTCTGAATTAAAATCAGTATCTGTGCAATGTTAATGCTGCAATTAAATTTCATTAGATTTAAAGCTCAGCCTTTTCATGGTGAGGTAAAGAACATTCTTATGTGGTTTTACTGATCATTGCAGTAAAAGGCTTGAGAAAGTAGGACTTGAAGGCCGAGAGCCTCAAAGGGATACTGAAAGAGGGTCTTGCAAAATTCAGGTGTTTGAGGTCAAGTCTGCCACTCCACATCCTCCTCCCTCCTTAGGTGCACAGGAGGAGAGGACACAGAGCTGTATCTCACCCTCAGCATGACCATGACTGTGACCTGGAGTCCCATTTGTGCCATCCAATCACTCTGGCTGCAATCCACCTCTTCAGGAAGAGTCTTGTGTGGCTGGGCTGATGGAGCGGTCCCTTGAGGGCCTGGAGTGCATTTCAGGGTCCATCACCAGCTGAGAGGCCCAGAAATCCTGGAGCATCAGTGCAAGGATGCACACAGACCAGCCTGCTCCTGTTATTGGCAGCCTCTGACCTAACAGAGTGCTGAGTGAGCACCTGAGGGCTCCCAAAAACCCAAAAGGTTTTGTCTTTGTGTTGCTATGCCTGTATCCTGTTGTCTCTCCTGTGCTTAGCTGACCATTTAGACCCTCTCTGAACCAGATTTCTGCTGACACCAACTGTCTCACTGGCTATTAGCCTGTCTCTAACCTCTGTGTTTACTGGGAAAATTATTGAGAAAAAGGTAACAAGGCAATCTGGGCATCATCTGACAGGTTCTGATTGCCTCCAGCACTCTGGGCAAGGCCGGCTCACCCAGGCAGGGAGCAGAGGTGAGGAGCCCGTGCTGATTCAATTATCACCACTCTGAACTGCCCTCAAAGGCTTCAGGTAGCTGCAGATCAGAAAGAAAGATGAGCTCGTAACCAGCCAAGTCCAAAGGCTTCCAAAGTCAATAGAAATCTTTTTCATGGAATTCACTGAGTTTTGGATCAGGGCCATTAGGAGAGCTCTGACAAAGGGGCAAACAGAGACACTGAACATTCCCACCCCCATCACATATTTAATAGAGATGGAAGTGTGGAACTTGACATGGAATCTTCTCACCTGTGCAGCATGTGCTGTATTTCTACCTAAAATACCAGGTCTATATTCTGTATATGCTCTTTTGGCCTCATAAACTAAATCCTGCAGCTCTTTGCCATGCACTCTCTAATATCCTACTGTACTTTGCAGGTGAATTCTCAGAAAAAAAAATAAATTGTACTTGCAATTAATCAATTGTGCTGTATTGTAATTAAATGACTATATCAAAGAGGAAGAAATTAAAGCTGGATCCCTTAAAACAACTACTCAGTGGTATAATTACAGAATACCCTATGAGCAAATTAGCTTCTGTCTATGTGATATCTGACAAACTAATAAACACCTTGCTGTGTAAATTGAGACCAGGTATATTTTCAGACTCGTAATCACTGAAGCTTACCAAAGAGTGAAATGGCAAATCATTATTTGGATTTTTTTTCTCCTTTCTGAGAGAAACACTCATTCACTGCTAGTCTTAATTCTTCATATATCTTTGGAAAGTTTATTCTGTTTGTCTTTCTAATGTTGTCTATTCTTTCTTTCTGTCATTATGATGTTTACAGTAGAAGGAAATATCTAGTTCATTTATTCACTGTTTTTCAGTGGGTAGAATTCATCAGTAGAGAAACCAGGATTTGGGAATGGTAATGGTTATGAACCTCCTGGACCTCAGAATTCCCTTATCATGCTGTTTAGGAAAAGAAAAGAAAAATATTCTGTGAATGTATGAGAAATCTTGTTGATTAAAAATATGCACAAAGCCAAGAATGTTCAACAGGTAATCTCACAATCTTTTCTTAATATAATCTGAAAGAGCTTAATACATGTGAAACATTCTAGTAGAAGGAAAAAAAGTCAATAAAATGATGAAA
Source organism: Cettia cetti (assembly GCA_013401135.1). Classification (NCBI taxonomy): domain Eukaryota; kingdom Metazoa; phylum Chordata; class Aves; order Passeriformes; family Sylviidae; genus Cettia; species Cettia cetti. The sequence continues at coordinate 5,701 of VZUI01057668.1, read as the reverse complement.
AGTAATTACACTAGGAAGTGTAGGCAAAAAGAGAAAATCAGAGTTCAACAGATCATTTTAATTTACTGTCACTGGAGACATAAAGTTAACAAATGAGAAGATACCATATTCATGTTGAAGTGTGCAGTAAATATGACAGAGCATCATAAGAAATGTTCTGATATGATTCACTTAAAGCTTGTTCAAATTAATATACTACTTGTTGAAAATGTGTAGGAGCTGTTAAGTTTATTTTAAGGAAATATATTGACTTTAAGGAAGGAACAGTCACTGTGACAGACATTAAAACACTCGAGTGAATTAAGGAACATTATACTGAGTGTATAGCAAATGAAGGCATGATATCTCTGGAAGGGTTTTACAGTGTGAGAAATCTTTAATGAGGCATTTGAACTGCATGGAAGAACAGCTCTCATAGCCTTTGGAACATGACTACAAAGAAGATATTGATCTGTAGATGTTATCCGATTGTATTCCAGATTAAAAGACGACAAAATCTTCAGGAGGTAACTGAGAAGATTAACCTGTCAAGGAGATACCCCATAATGAGATTATCCCAATGTGAGACTCTTCACAAAGGGGAGGGATTATTAAGAGGGAGAGCCAGTGTTTAAAGTGATTTTTAGAGCGTGCTTGTTGGTGTGTGTGTGTGTGCACACGGCTTCAGTCTGACAGCAGGGCAGAAACACACTGAGAGAAAATACTGCTCCGTGTTCCAGGACACACAGAGATGAAGCTCTGGGAGCCCTTCTCTTTCTAAGGCTCGTTACAAAGCCCACTATTCACTCTCCCCATGACCCTAGGTTCCACCATTGCTGTATTAAGCAAAATACATTTTACAACCCCAGAGAGCATTTCTGAGAAATAATCAGCTCTGTGCTTCTGTGAGTAGCTGCAGGGGCTACAGGTCAGTAGACTACAATTACCCCCATAGTTGACTACACTTCCAGATTCATAGAAACTGAATGGTACTTTTGATACATTCTTAGATATATCTATATAGTATATATCTATATCCATGCACATATCAGTCCTTTTCCAGACTGGTGAGCCTGTCCCATCACCTACTGATCTATCAAAATATTTTTGTTGCTTGTGATTTGTATTTACTGCAGATAATTTAGGCAGATTTTGCTCTGACCTTGCAAATTTCTGTGCAGGTGTTTATGGAGCATTAACTTTTAGAAATTTTCTGACTGCTGTTGGAATGGACTCTACCTTGTTCCAGGCAGGAGCAACTACACCCAGAGAGTTGCATTTTAATGGTGGCCATTAAAACGTTATCAATCACTAAATTCAGACCAAATGTTGCCTTCTACATACATAATGGTCTAGCACCATATCAGTTTATTAACAAAGGCTGATGAACTGATTAGGTAAGTGCATTTTTCTGGTGTGTTGGGATGTTTAGTCATCTTGGACTCACCTCTTTCTAAACATGAGTTTATGATGTAAATCCCTCAGTTTTCCTAAGGTCTGTGTGCTGCGGGAACTGTTCAAATGTTTGTTGTTGAAACAGCATGAAGGAGCTAGAGGAAGTCTGTTTTAACAGCCAGGGCATGTCAAGGAACTTCCATCAAGGATGAATCAGATCTCTTTGCTGATTTCCTGCACTCTAGTGAAGCAATATAGTGCTGAGTTAACTTTGAAGCTGGAATGATTACAACTCTGTATCTGCCCTCTTGTTCCCGACCATCATTTATACTCTCAAGGCCGAAGTCTATAATTCACACAGTGAATGATCTTGTGCTGCCTGGGGAGTCCTGACTGCTCATAGATGGCACTGCTTCCAAAGACACTTCTGCAAAGCTGGACCTGGAGCAAATCCAGGAGACTTTATTAATTGATTCTCTCTTTTAGAAAGATTACTACCTATCTTTGTTCCAGTTTTCCCCTGTGAAAACTCTCTATTTCTGCTGAAAGAAGCTCAGAAGGCCAGACCTGATAGCACCAAAGAATAAAGATACTCAAGCTTAGTTTTATGGCTGCAAAAAAGGCCTGTCAATCTCAAGAGCTACCTGAGATATTGGATGAGCTCATGAGATATCGGGCCCTTCGAGTGCAGATCTCTTCAGCAGCATGGGAAGGTCAACCTGCTGTGGCATCTTGACAAATGTGCAACGATGAAATTCCTTTCAAATTACCTTTAAAATACTCCATTTGAAAGTCTGCTCAGCTCCAGAGCACGGTTTGTGTCACATCTTGTTTTCTTTCATTTAATTCATCACAGCACTTTTAACCCTCCTATTCCCTCCCTCTCTGACAACCAGGGAAAGCAAACCTTCCCCTAAATATTTGGCATCCCTGTTGAGGTTTTTTTTGCTGTGTTCAGGTGGAATTCAGGGCTGCCCCACAGGACACCTCTGGAGCTGTGCAGCTGAATCCAGTGAGCTCAGCCCCTCTCCCGTGAGCGACGCTGCTGGTCGTGAGAGCAAATCAGCAGGCAGAGGTGAAGTAGATGATATAAATTATGCAAATTTAAAAGCCACACCACACAGAAGGTTAATCTGCAAAGTCAGTGTACCTGGTAAGTGGGGAAAGCTGTTCATTTAGCTCTAGAAAAAGCTGCTGAGTGACAAGGAAAACGTCATTGGCCGTGTTTCGAAAGGGTGGCTGAGGCAATGGGATTGGGCCCATCAAGGATGATTTAGGGACTGCTTTTCATATTACATGTGTAAACTTGGCAGCAGGTGTGTTTTGAGAAGAGAATGAATTTATTAGCAACAGGGAAGGAGGGCAACAAATGTGATGGATCAAAGCCAACAAATTAAAAATAATTTGACAAAATTAATTAGGCTTATGTGCAAGTAAATGGGTGATACACTTTTTAGAAGGGAAGTATAAGGTGATACAGCAGGGGACAGAAAATAATTATCAGGCTGTACTCTTAGGAGACATCGATCATGGTGGGAGCTTAAAGATGATTTTAGATGATAAATAGATATATAAGAGTAGAGAAAGTCCAGCAATAATTTCAAGATCATATTGACTGAAACATGTGAAATGTAAAAGGTGAAAAGGAAAGTTGGTTGATGCTCATTTATTAGTATTGATTTGCATGATAGTAGCAACTTTGTATCCCAGCCAAGCTCAGGATCCCATTCTGCTCGGCACTGGATCAACACACAGTAAGAGGTATTTTATAATATAAATAGACTGGAGACAAAAAGAGATAGAAAAGAATTATAATCCCAAATGACAGGCAGAGAGCTGAGGCAGAGAGATGGTAAAGCTTGAGTTGTTTGGAAAATGTGACCTTTTAATTAAAAATACAGCTGAAAATGAAAAATATTTAAATTTTGACACAATTCTCACGGGAAATTTTGAGCTGCAGCTAAAAACCTCAGTGTTTTGGGTAACAACAAAAAACAATGAAAATATTCCTGCGTGTCTTTTCCTTTTCTGCCCTCATAAGAAAAGCTTTTTCAAAGGAAGTGGAAGAATGAATTAATTAATATGCACATTAGTTCTCTGCAAGCCAAGCTTCCAATTTAAAGAAGCATTAATTTGAAAGGAAATTTTCAACCATTTTAGCTTTGATGTCTACTCACCAGGAGATGCACGGAGCACCTGAACACAACTCTCCTCCACGCTACTATAACCACAAGAAAATCCTTCTTAGAGACAGGGAAGAAGCTGCTTAGGAATACTTCTCTACTACAGGAAGTAGGGAGCTATTATGGATTTTTCTCTGCCCTAGTTGCTGCTTTCTAAAGCCCTGTGAACATTTAAGCTCATGGTGGCTTACTCCACATTTTATAGTGTAAGAACTCATCCTCTACTCAGTGTGCCCTTAAATATCTGTGAGAGGAGTGAGGAGCTGTAAATTCATCCCTGGCTTTGCTGTGCACTGGTTTCTTGGGGTAGACAAGCCCACAGAACATCACAGTTATTTTAGCATTATGGAGAAATAAGATAGACACCATTAACATTTTATGAACAGTTTTGGTCCTTGAAATAAATATAAGATACTCAGCAGAGATTGAAGCGGTTAGGGCTGGAGCAATGACAAAAAAATAAGAGTTCAAAGGTTCATGGGATGTAAGTCAAAAGGAAAGATTAGCTAGTCATAGGGGATTATCTGAGAAAAGAGGTAGATAAACTCCTGACAAAGGTGACAGATTCATGCCAATAAGTTATCTGTGCTGCTGAATAATTCAGGAGAGAGAGAGCAGGGATTGAAGCTGAGGGAAATGCTCATGCAAAAAGAGTTTCAGAACAGTTTTATATAAAAACTTTAGCTGCCCAAAGTCATCAGCAGAAGTGAAAGTTAGAAAGGATGCTACATAAAGGAAAAGGAGAGATCAAAATTTTTACCTTATAGATTTTATAAGGAACAATTTAAAACCAGCTGGGGATTTCTTCAAAAATCAACTTTCGAATTTTCCTGTTTATATGAGGAAAGAAACCCATAAGTCAGCACTGGGTATTTCAGGTAGAACCCAGCCATTATTTCTTCTCTGTTGTGTCTTAGGTGTTAATTATTGCACATTAATTATTTCATTGCATCCTAGTGCAATGATCTTTTGTTTTTTGCAAGCTTTTCATCCATGTGAAAATACTGCAGGAAATATTTTGCTTCCCTTTTTCAGATACAGCAGTCTATTCTGGAAAAAAAAAATCCATCAAAAAGATACCTTTTTTATGAGGGGATATATCAAAAAGCAAAATCAGTGGAAGTGTCTGCTGAATTATTCCTTTGCCTTTCCAAGATGTTTTAGTAACATCTATCAATGTCTGTCAAATGTTAATAATACTTCAGAGGAAACAACTTTACATTGCAGCTCCCCTTCAATAAACTTTTGACTTTCAGTAAAGAGCTTATAAGCCTGAGGAACTCAATGTGTGACAGGATTCTACCTCTGGACACAGGAAAATCCTAATTTTTAGGGATTTAAGGTATGACAGGAAAATTATGCCAAGAATAAACTGATTATTCACTTCCCCCCCAGCCCCAAAATTTAAATTTCTATTTAAAAAAAATACCTAGAAAAAAATGATTTAAGATTTGAAGAACTAAAATGAGCTGGAACATGTATGAGTTGAGGACCCTATTTTTGATTGTAGATGTTAGCACCTTCCTTGAGTCATCAGAACAAGGCATTGTCCCCTTCCAGTCATAAGCGTGGTTAGGATTTCCAAGGACATCAATTTGCCACTTTAAGATGATAGGAAATACATTGAGGTCAACAAGTGGAGGGAACAAAACACTCTTGGGAACAGTATCCAATGCCTGTTTAAATATTTAAGTACCTAAAGATGCAAGCTGAGTCAGGAGGGGATTTTCAAAAGACTTCTGGCAGAAAAAAATATACAGAAATGGCAGCAGAAGCAGCCACTGCAGCACTGCCAGGCCTGTCTCGTACCCAGCATGTGAGGAGCAGCATTCAGCTGGCTGTGAATCCCTGTTCCAACATCCCAGCACCAAGGTGACACTGGGAATGTGTCTTGGGAGAGGCAGGGGACTTAGGTTGCAATGCAGGATGTAACCAGCAGTGTGGATTCTATTCCCAGCTGTTAGAACCAGCTGGGGCAGGTTCTTTATCCCTTCCAGGACCCATCCTCCCTGCAGGGGATATCTGCTGTCCATGGCAGCTGTTCCAGCAGCTGGGGCAGGTTCTTTCTCCCTTCCAGGACCCATCCTCCCTGCAGGGGATCTCTGCTGCTCAGGGGCCAGCCAGGCTCACTGCAGGGCTGAGAC